>WHYT01013204.1:15784-42832 GCA_009806455.1 Tetrax tetrax
AGAAGGAGGTAGGTTTAGATTAGATATTAGAAAAAAATTTTTTACAATGCGAGTTGTAGAGCACTGGAACAGGTTGCCCAGAGAGGTGGTGGATGCCCCATCCCTGGAAACGTTCAAGGCCAGGCTGGATGGGGCTCTGAGCAACCTGATCTAGTCAGGGAGGTCCCTGCTTCTTGCAGGGGGGTTGGACTAGATGACCTTTGAAGGTCCCTTCCAACTCTAACCATTCTATGATTCTATGATTCTATGATTTATACTGATCTCAGTTCCATCCACCCCAGATCTGTAAAAAAGTTAACTCAAACTATTCCAGACTAACTGGAAGCCAGGATCCACCATACCTAGCAACTAACTTTATCGGGTATATTTGTAACCAAATTCAACAATATCTGAAAGCAATTTGACTATATGTCAAAAATATCTTAAAATCATAGCATCAGACGTACTGAGCAAAGGCCTAATACCTTTTATAGCTTTGAAAACGTACTAGCTGCCACGCTCCTGCTGATCCATACTACCTTTGAAGTGCCTCTTTAAAACAAAGAAATGAAAATGATAACAGATCTATCCATACAGTTCTTCATTTGCATTTGGGATAATATTGAAAGGAAAGATGTAGTGGGAGGAGAAAATAAAAAAAAAAAACCATCAGGAGATTAGCTGAGAAGAAAGCACGTAAAGCTGCTTCTGCCCACAGCTAGCATATAATTTACTGCCCATGAACGTGCAGAGAAGCCATATAGAAAAACGTACATTAAAAGCTGTAATTCTGACTACATTCTTGTACTATAGATTTTAAGATCTCTTGTCCATTTATTAGAAATGAGAAAGTGGCCTTTCTGAGGAGCACTCAGTAGAGGTATAACTTCTTAGACAAGAGTAGTGAGTTTAACCTGTGAATTCAGAGTTGGGTACCTGGATTTATTTTGGTTCAGGTTCTGTTTTTTTTTTTTCATAATCACTTGGATTAGATTACAAAAAGCTATATTTCAATACTGACCTAATACAGAAGAGTGCACTATGTATTTCTGACAGTAGATGATAACACTGTTTTGGCCCTAGATGTATACAGAAACAACATGTTTTTTCAGCTCCTACATGCTGACCTGTGTTTCACACATAAAACTCAAATTTAGACCCCTAAATCCATATAATCTGCTGTGGTGTGGGTTTTTTTATAAATCCACACTCATAGAAAGTGTTTTGTTTTTTAGGCACA
This sequence comes from Tetrax tetrax, assembly GCA_009806455.1. Lineage (NCBI taxonomy): Eukaryota > Metazoa > Chordata > Aves > Otidiformes > Otididae > Tetrax > Tetrax tetrax. Next base: position 17,004 of record WHYT01013204.1, read on the forward strand.
AATATGACTCAGCCTGACACAAAAAGAAAATGTTTCTTTGCTCTTACTACAAATCTTTCACCAACTTCTGGAATCATGGAGTTCAAACATCTCTTTTGCCAGGAGTTTCACTTCTCTTACACCAGGATAAAAACAAGCCAGTCTTCACTTCTGAGAGCCTGGTAGAGCCTCTATCTATGGGTTAACTTAAATAAAATCTTTAGATTTGTTCCTGGCTCTTCATCTGACATCTTCACATTTGTGCTACCCTTACTGGCAGTGAAGGTAAGGATGTTCACACTTCACATTTCAGACAACTGAATTAAAGGCAACACTAATTTATTTTTATATTTGTCAGTTATACAGGTCAAATGTAAACTATATAACAGCTGCCATCATAACAAATCCAACAGAGCAATGCTTATTGATGCTATTCCTACCTCCCTCATCCTTTTAGTCTTCTGGAGAAACTGAACTCTTTCAAATCAATATGCACCAGTACCCTTGGAGTCCAGTAACTTAGATCATGGTTCTTCAAACTTTAACCAAAAGTCTACTTAATTAAAAACAAACAAATAAATAAATAAACGAAACTTGCAGAATACCCTCTGTTGATTTTTATTTACCGGTTTGCACTTCTATTGTTAATATGAAAAACAGTTTAACTAAAAATATTCATAACTAAATCATTAGCACAATAATTGAACTTAAAACTTACAAAAGAGCTGGTACAGCCAGCAGTTAGCAGACTGTAATTTCCGTGTGGATGGCCTTCTGTTGTCTTATAGTCCAGCAGGTGCACAGGCCATGGGCTGAAGAACATTTCTACAGAAATTCTATGAACTTCAAGCATCCAAGTGACGGATCTCTCACACACGCGAACACCCACACACTGTCTGTCTCTATTTTTTTCTTTGAAAATTAAATGTCAAAAAGATATTATTTTTAGTTAATACTTTTTATGTTAATGGCAGAATGGTACTAACAGATGATCTCAACATTTCCTACGAGATATGCATGGCTTTGATAAGCATGCACGATTGGATAGCAGCCAGAATCTGACAACCTTTTTCATTCCTTGAATACTGTTTCATTGCACAACAAACCCATTTATTTCAGTGGAGATACTGAAGTTTTTCAGTTTGAAGTACTAGAATGTAGCTCTTTCGAGACAGGTAAGACTTGATTTTGCATTTGAAAGTTTGCACTTTTTAGTCTTACTTTTGAAAAAGAGAAAATGTTGTTGTTTCAATGAAATAGGGACTACAGAACTGGGTCAGAGATTTGTTTGGATGACTTGTGAGAAGTGACCAATATGAATTCAAACTCTGGATTGCGTATGGAAGGGTCATCCATTCATAAACAACGTCACCTACTATCCACACCTCATTAGTCCAACCCTGCTCTGAAAACACAAAGAGGAAACACACTTATTTGAAAAGTTATTTTACTGGGAGCACATAATTTTAAGCAAACAATCTGGTGCTATTACATGTTTTTTAAAAAATAACCTAGGTTTTGAAATATGGTGTTCTTTTAAAATGTCATCAGTTTTCCTGGTCCAACTGAACCCAGAGGCTATCCTCCCCAGTAAAAAGTCAAAAAAGGTCAATTGTCTTTGAAGATTCTGGAGGCAAGACTAAATACATCTGGAATAAAGTCGGCTCTCGAGCACAGTACTACTTAGCATAATCAAGTGTAGTGCTTATTATCAATGCATGCCTCCGTACAACTGCAGAACTCTGAACATTGCTTTCGAATCCATCGGAACTTGGCAATTATTCTTACGGGACTTGACCTCCAGAAGTCCCAAGCATCCTCAACTGATCACAGTTCCTAAATTTAAAATACTGTAATTCCATCATGCAAGTGTCACCAAAATCGGGAATCAAACTCCTTAATAACAAGGTAGCATTAAGAAGCAGGCATTTTTTATTGCAGCGCCGAATGCACGGGGGATCCTTTCACCTACCGTGCATGTAGATCTAAAAATCCAGGTGGAATATATTCAGCAACCTCATACATAATCATTAACAAGTCTCAGAATATTGATACATAATTGTCAGCTTTCCTAGAAATCACCTCCATATTCCCCACCCACCTGTGCATGCTCAGTCTTTTGAGCCGAGGGTCATCTGGTGGTCCCAGGGGTCGTCAGAGTGCCCCTTCCCCTCGAATTCACTGGTTGAGCTTTCCTTAAAAATCTCCATATATGGTCTTGAGAACTGGTACGGTGTTCCTTGATCTTCTCTACCTCCAAAGCACCGGCTTAGGGCCTGTTTTACAATCCATCCTCGAGGCCTACCTTTGTTCTGCTGTCCCTCTTAATTACCCCAGATATGCTAGGCTAACTTTTATCAAACAGAATAATAAATTTTCCTGACAATCCTAAAACTACCCTTCTTTCTAAGAACTAATAGATTACATAAGAAGTCTAGCCTATGTGACTGCAGTTACATAGATAGCGAAAACTGCCTAATATTTCTATAATTTTCAAAAATCATAGTCTTAAAATTAAATTGTTTAATCATTTTTATGTCATATAACAGAAGAATCAGAACTTCAGTGTCCAAATATGATAAGAAAGACAGATTATTTATATTTTCTTCTAATTTTCAAGACAGAGTACAGTACAGTCCTCAACCTGATCCCATATGAGGTTTCCAGCCCTCCAAAGATATACCCTGCTCCACATGCTTATCTCCACACCTTTAATACTTTTTAATTCAAATCAATGAGCATGTACTTACTACAGAGAAAGCACCAAGGAAGTCCAATTCCTATGTGCAATAGGGCTGATTATTGATGGAAAAGCTCAATGTGTGCTAATATCCCCGTATCAGCCATGTGTAGGTCTTGGCACAGCATTCTAGACTAAATTAGTACAGACTGTACAGCACTGGATTACCTTTTTGTGGCTTGTAGAATAAGTGATGCAGCCACAGAGTAGATACCCTTATCGTATACCTGTTTTCAGTTTAACCTTGATGGCTAAGACGGGATTCATTGCATTAGCCATGTACAGACTGTTTGAAGTAAGGACAGCTCCCAAAAGGCTCCTAATCAATGTACACCTCATATCTAAACTACACCAGCATGTACAGCTCTCTAAATTTTGTCTCCTGTAAATGAGCTACCCAGGACAATATTTTCTCAAGCAAAGTAACACTTCAAAACACATATTCAATGTGTTGGTTCTGTGTAGAAGGGGTCTACAGTGGCAGCTTCTGTAAGAAGCTGCTAGAAGTTTCCCCTTTGCCTGGTGGCCTTGGCCGGGCCTAAGGCGGACCCGCTGGTAGCCAGGACCGAGCCAATTGGTGATAGTGATAACACATTTAAGAAGGAAAGAATAATTTAAAAAAAAAGGGAGTGAAGAAGCTGAAGTGGGGTCAGAGAGGGGGAGGCGCGAGCCTTGTGGGCCTTGCAGCCCTCACCCTCTGGTCTCCCGCCGGGCAGCCGACTGGGCCCAACTTGGCCCGGCCCGGCTGCAAGAAGTGGAGAGGAGATGAGGTGTGAAGGGAACCTGAGAGGTGTCTGCCTGAACTGGTTGTGAAGAATTTCTTGTGAGAGGAACGGCTGCAGACGCCAAGGTCAGTGAAGAAGGAGGGGGAGCAGTAATGCTGTTCCTGGCCAGAATTCCCCTGCAGCCCGTGGTGCAGCCCATGGTGGAGCAGGCTGTGCCCCTGCAGCCCATGGAGGCCCACGGAGGAGCAGAGATCCACCTGCAGCCCGGGGAGGACCCCACGCCGGGGCAGGTGGAGGCCTGAAGGAGACTGTGGCTTGTGGAGGGCCTGCACTGGGGCAGCCATTTTGGAGAGACTGCACCCTGTGGAAAAAAGACCCAGGCCAGAGCAGTTTCACAAAGGACTGTGGCCCGTGGGAAGGACCCCGCGATGGAGCAGGGGAGGAATGTGAGGAGTTCTTCCCCTGAGGAGGAAAGAGCGGCGTAAAGCAACAAGTGATGAACTGACTGTAACCAGCATTCCTTCTTCCCCCTGTGCCGCTTGGGGGGGAAGGACATAGACATAATTTGAAATGAGGTTAAGCTCAGGAAGAGGGGAGGGGTAGGAGGAAGTTCTTTTTGTTCTCTCTTGTTATCCTGCTTTGATAAATTGAAACAGGCTTCCCCAAGTTGAGTCTCTTTTGCCTGTAATGGTAACTCGAATGATCTCTCCCTGTCCTTATCTCAAACCTCGAGCCTTTTTGTTATATTATCTCTCTCCCATTCCCTCAGAGGGTGGGGAGAGGCAGTGAGATGCTCCATAACTTGGTCCTGAGCAGGGCTAAACTACGTCATTAGACAAAAGCGAGTAATTCTGTAATACTTCAATTTTTAAAGTATGATATATGAGCAAAGTACCTCAGGCTGCCTAATTACATTTTCCTCTTTCTTTCATGATATTTTCCAGATTACAGCTAATTGAAAAAAGTGGTCTAATCATTTCTAAGCCATGCTGCTCAAAGTCATATTGATTATCAATAATATTAAGGTTCATTTATTATAATATTATTTCTAGCAATGCTGCCAAAATTGGAAGGCATTGTTACTCTTCTGTGTATCTCTCAGCTGTTTAAAATTACATTAGTTTGTTACTTACATTAATTAAAGCAAAGTTTTCCATTTCTACTCTACTTTTCCAGCATTTCTTTATTTTTACCTCACCCACTTAAATATTTATTTCCATTTCACAATGATCATCTCTCACCCCAATCTGGTTCTGTCTGGTCACTTCTAGAGTTTCCCAAGAAACTCCCCATTGAGTTAGGGAGATTTTGTTTAATGCCTTTATCCCTTTGTCTGACAATTATGGTAAAAAATGAGCATAGGTCAAAAATGTGTTGTAATACTAGCAATGGCTAAGGGAAGGGAGGCAATGGCAAAAATGAACTAAATTTCCATGAACTGAATTGTTCCAAGAACATTTAAAAGAGAACATGGTAACAGCAGGTGAAATAAAAAACAGTCGTAAAGGAGAAATCATGCAGGAGTAGGAGGGAAATTTCAGAACTAACAACCGAATTTTTTTTCCACCTGGTTTCTTACTGTTTTGTCCAAGGGAACATATAGAACAAAGACCTCAGTATGAATTGAAAGATGATCAAACATTTATAATGAAGATCTACATATTATGAAATAAAATACACAGTTTTCTGGAAGAGGAATAAAGTCTTGTAGTTTAGCCCCGATCCGGACCAGACTATGCAGTCTCTCTCTCACTCCCCCCACCCTCTGAGAGAATAGGGAGAGATAATTTAAGAAAAGAGAGATAATTTAAGAAAAACGACTCGAGGCTTGAGATAAGGACAGGGAGAAATCCTTACTGTCACGGGCAAAACCAGACTCGACTTGGGGAAAACTATTCATTTATTACTACAACTAGCAGGATAATGAGACAGAAAAACAAGATAACCTCCTCCCCCCCTCCCACTTCCCGAGCTTAACATGATCTACCTCCCCCCCCCCCCAAGCGGCACAGGGGGGAAGAGGGAAGGGGGGTCGCGGTCAGTCCATTATGCGTTGTTTTACGCCGCTGCTTCACAGCTGGGGGAAGAACTCCTCACATCCCTCCCCTGCTCCAGTGTCGGGTCCCACCCATACGCCGCAGTCCTTCATTAAACTGCTCCGGCGTAGGTTATCTCTTCCACGGAGTGCAGTCTCTCCAGAACGGCTGTCCCAGCGGGCCCTCCACGGGCCACAGCCGCATTCAGGCATCCAACTCCCCCGGTACGGGGTCTTTCATGGGCTCCAAGCTCCAAGTGGATCTCTGCTCCTCCGTGGATCTCCATGGGCTGCAGGGGGACAACCTGCTCCACCATGGTCATCACCACAGGCTGCAGGGGAATCTTGGCCAGGAGCCACATTACTCCTCCCCCTCCTTCACTGACCTTGGTGTTTGCAGCTGTTTCTCTCACAAGAAAAGTTCATTCTTCACAACGGGCTGGCAGAAGCCTCAAAAAGCCTCTCAGGATCTCTTCACCTTATTCATCCCATCTTCTCTCCTCTCCACCTCTTGCAGCCAGACTGGGCTGAGTTGAGCCCAGTCGGCCTCCTGGCGAGAGGCCAGAGGGTGAGGCCTGCAAGGCCCCGGAGGCCTGCGCCTCCCCCTCTGGGCCTCTGTCCTTGCTCAGCTTCGTCACATCTTCTCTTCTCTTTTTTTTTTTTGTTTTCCCCTTCTTAAATACGTTATTGCAGAGGCGCTGTCACGGGACATTCTACTCCCAATCGGCTCGGCCTTGGCCAGCAGTGGGTCCGCCCTAGGCCCGGTCGAGTCCACTGAACAAAGGGGAGCGACTTCTAGCAATTTCCTACAGAAGCTACCACCTTAGGCCCCACTCACTAAGCAAAACCACAACAACAAATCATTTCAAAACTGAAATGATATGTGTTAACTACAGAGAACAGGATGAAGCAAAAGATATGGGAAGAAGGATGTTGACATTCATGGGAACAAAGAACTACTACACGCAAGTTTTTGTTCAGACAACAGTGTCTTCACATACCATAAAAACAGTCCACACGAGGACTTCTATAAACTCGGTTCCCTGTTTTTATGGAGATATATCAACATGAACCAGCTACAGCCCTAGGCACATAACACAGAAAAAACCTCCATGTTTCAAAAGCATTAGGGTTATAAAGTCAAGCACATAGGAGTTAGGAAATGCTGTCTCTGAAGTAGCCTGCATAACCTCACTTTGACTTTCTTTTGCTTGAGCAATCAGATACAATAATGCTGAGGGCCAGAGAAAAGCCCATAAGGGCATAAAGTATCCTGGATTCACTCTAAGGTTTGAGCAAGGCACAGTAAATAAAGTCTAAAGAGATCTAGGCTGACCTGGGACGTTGAATCCAGGCTGCTGGAGGCTTCCATCAAGACCACAGCCTTTTCCCCAGAGCAGATGAGGTTGCTCAGAAGCTAGCATTGCTCTATTAGGCAAAAAGGCTTCTCCTGTCTCCTGCCCTGTAACACCCAGAGCTGGGATGTGGCAGCGGCTGGCAGTGCCTCTGGAGGCACAGATGGGAAGATGCTGCAGCTGCTGAGGTCAGTGCTCTCCCTGCTCCCCGCAGGAGGGGCAAGCAGCGTGGGAGACCAGGGGAGCCTGGCTTTTCCAGCCAGCAGGAATTCAACTGTGACAGCTCAGCTCCCTGCCAGAGCATGGATGTCACAAGAGACAGTATTTGGCAGAATCTACTGCTGGAGAAAGGTGGCCAAGGAGTAACCGAGCATGGAAGCTGCTACAACGGGGATGTGAAGTGTGGCACAAGACATAGCTGAGTGCCAGAATCTTGATCCAGCCCCAAAATAACTATGTGGACTATCCTGAAGTTTGTGATCAAATACCTCAAAATTCATACCTTAACTCCGTGTTTTCTACTTCCTAAGCTCCATTCTCAGCCTCCTACCCTATTCCCGGCCACCACCCCCTCCCCCGCCCCCACCCCCGATTTCCATCCTAGTTTCTCTATCCAGCTAATACTTGTCTTCCTCTCTGAACTCTGGTCTCTGGTAACAACTTCTCTCCTCACCTGCTTTCATTTTTACTCTGTTCCATTTTACCAAGTCTCTTTCCATATTTTCTTCCACTGATACCTCTTCTCATGTTATAAAAGGCAGGATGTCCTCTGCTCCTGATGCCTTGGGCTGGAACAAGATCTCTGTAGTCCACACGAAAGCTAGTATGTATTGATTTTCTCTTCCCCTCTACATTAGTAACTTAACAAAACTAAACAATTTTCTTTCTAATGAAGATGAGATAAGGTACTTCTCTGCCACCCGGACAACACTTCAGCTAAGTTTCTGGTGACTACTATGAAGCATGTAGGTCCTAGACTGTCTTAATCTATATATTAATGGAGGAGAATATGCATTTTCTATTAAATTCATTTTCTAAAACAGCTGAATCATTCTAGTTGACACTGGAAAAATAAAGCCTCGGGCAGATACCTGACAATACAATTTACAGACTAAGTGACTGAAGTTTTAAAAGCTAAGAAATCCTGATAGCAAGTTCTTGCAATGGGATGCATGGGACAGCCATATGTATGAGCTTTACTAACAACATTAACACACCACACAGACAGAATTATTTGTTGCAGAGAAAAAGCTTTTTCAGATATCGGTAACTTGCAAAGATCAGCCTCTACATAAACTACCATCAGCTTTAAGAGCACAGAGTCAACACAAGCTAAGCCCTAGGTCTGTACAGGTGATTCTCTCCATAAAGCCAGTATTAAAACCACAAACTACTTCTATTTCCAAAATAACTTACCTTATGATATTTTGCTTACAACCTCCCTTATCATCCTCCCTTATCATTACCAACTAGTCATTTCAAAACACTACCTAAGGGCAACTAAAACTGGAAAAACAAAGAAGGAACATATGCTGACTTTGGTGTTGTTGTCCCTCTGGTTCCTGTTAATATTTTGGAGAAAAATATCTTTGAAAAATAAGCAGAGAGAAAGAGAGAGTGAGAGAGGCACACACAGAGAAAAGCTCGTATTCTGAAGAAGCCAGAGGCACCAGATAAAAGCTGATAAAAAGTAGGTCAGCTAATGATTCACAGCATCCAGTGCTCGCAGAATCCTGCTAAGAACAGTGGGGAAGATGCAAATGCAGAAGCTAATGTCAAATTATTTACTAAAGGGGAAATGGATGTAATGGAAACAATTGGCTGTGACACATCTGAGTATGGAAACTGTGCAGATGTCGAGAACAGAATTTTAGTGATAGTATTTATTTAGGGTCCACTGGAAACTCGAAAGTCTAGACTTGAGCACCCAACTTCTAGTCTGCAGGCTGAGACTGGTTATGTGAGGTTCATGAATAGTCATGCTTTCTATTCAAGTTTTTTTTCTTTTCTTCTTCCCCCGCCCCTGCTTTTTTTTTTCCTGGGGTCACTCAGGGCAATGAAAGTGGGCAATACTCTCAGTAGTAGTAAAAGTGGTAACATCATTTTTGGCAAGAACAAATCTCAGCTTTCTGCTGGATGGTTTATCAATCTGATATGACTTAGGTTCACCCAGTGGTGGAAACAACTTCTTTACAGGGTAGATAGCCAACGCAGAAAATAAAGGACAAGGAGGTAACTCATTAGATAAAGATCCCTTTTGTGCTCACAGACACCCTTAAAACTGCTGACAACAAGGATCCATTAAGTCTTCCACAGGGGAAAACTATGCTCACTTATAAATGAAGCCTCTTGCAGCCTGCTTCTGCAATGAGCTTATTAAGAAGCTCGAGTGAGCTAACAGGAACACACAGCAATTTCAGCTTGGGATTTCAGCAGCAGAAAGTGAAATCTCATCAGCGTAAACAAAGGTGGCCTGAAAGTACAGAAGGCCTCACACTTTTCCAGTCAGCAATGCTGACACTCAAGCCTGTGGATATTTTTCCCCTTTGCTCTTTGTGACTGTGTAATAAGCCCGTGGCAACTGCAGCAACTGCTTAGAAGCAGAAGGAGACTAACTTATTTCAGTTATGTTTTAATGTCTTTTGTCAGCTTGAAACCAGGAGAGTCAGCTCCCTTTGACCAGCCGGTTCTCTGCAGACCACAGGCAAGGACTCCATGGATCACAGTCTGAGAACTTCTGCGGCAGACATTATTGATTGCACAGTTCCTTTTACGTGGAGAATGAAGTGTGTGACATTTATTACTGTAACTGCACTCCTGTGCAAAGTCATTTATTTTTTTTTTTTTTGACAGAGTGTACACTTATATGAATTACAACCAAAGCTTGAGCAAAAAAGAGTCTTCATCAGAAAATCCACTAACTTTTACTTGAAACTCCAGCATCCCAAACTCTAACCAACTCTGAATCAGAGACTTCGTTTTTTGTGAAGCGACATCTGTTGACATTAGCTGAGAACTTGGCCCATTACCTCAGAGGTCAAGCTTCCTAAAATAATTGTTCTATTTCCAAAAGTTTGAATTTATGGTCAATTTTTCTGAGAGGTTTTATAAACAGAACTAAAAGTTCTAAAACAGAGCTCAGACTTGATTGGTTTATATTAACAAAATATATTTAAAAAAAAAAAATGTTAATCCTGTTGAAATTGTATCTAGAAGAAAAAGGAACACTTTAAAACAAACATTTTCATTTTTCTTTTTGAATGATTTACACAAAAAAATACAGCTTACATTTTTTTAAAGAAAAAAAGTCTTGAAAAGCCAAAACTTAATTAAATACTTTATTCTTATAATGCAACAATGTTCCAACTGAGCCCCCTCCCCAAATAGTTTAAATTTGTTTGATACAAAATATCTTTTTTTATTATTCATTCCAATTCAGAACCAAAAATTATGAAATTTATTGGGAAATTAAAAATTAATTTTGGGCTCAGATCTACTAAAATTAAGGTTCTTGAGATATTCTTTTTGAATACTTATTCTCTCAAGATTCACTGGGCCAAATTAATTCCTATTAATTAATCTCCACTGATTTCACTGTGCTTCTTACAAAGCAAGATTTTATTTTTATGTCTTTAAAATGTCAGCATATGCCATTAATACTTCTCAGCATTTATATTAGTTTTATTTGCTGAAATATTGCTACCAAAAAAGAGGAGGAAAAAACCCCAAACCCCTGGCAAAGATACTTTTCTTTCCTACATAGTGAAAAGATAAAGTAGTTCAGAATCGTATATTCGAAGCAGATCACAATCTAACCTTTGCTTAGTATGTGATAAAAATAAAGATTAAAATGAAATCTATTGATACATTTTTTATTAGTAGAAAAATTCTATTTTTATTAATAGAAACTTTAGCTAGAAGAATGTGTCTTTTTATCAGCCCTCAGAGATACTCTTTTCTCAGAATCCTTTTCAGCTAGCTGTATGCAAGATCGCTGTGACAGGAGTAATAATGCTTTCCTACATATTAGCACAACATTAGAGCATCATATTTTACTCATAAAAGACACATGCCATGGTGTCCTTCAGTCTCAACAAGTGGGGCCATGAGTCATTTCCTGAAGCCCTTCATCCTGGATTTGCTCGTCTACTGTCATGTTGAGGCTCTATCGGCAGCTGGAGACAAATGGCATGCATTGCTCCCTGTTACACACTTGTATGAAATACAGCTGTGAACTGACATGCTTTATAGCATTGAGAATGATGCTGTGACATTTAAACTCTAACCTGTCCCTCTGATGCGGGCATTGCCTTCACAAGGGTAGAAAAGCCGCTGACAGACCCATTACAGTAGGACAATTAGTGTCTGGGCAGGAGGTGGCTCCTTGTAGTCATGTCCAAGTGACATGCCAAAAGCCAGGATCTTCTAGAAATTAGCATGCTAGATAAGTCTTTGCAACAGCTATGCCCATTAAATATCAAGTTTCTGATACTTTGGCAGTTCATTAGCAGGGCTAATTGTACTGTCAGATGAGGTAGGTAGCTGTGTCAACTTTCCCTCCTTACCTAAGAGATGACAGCCTCCACTTTGAGAGGGATGGATGATGCAGATGGGGAGGAAGCAAAGGCTCAGCAAAACACCACAGCTCCTCCCAGGGTTGCAGGACCCCAGTTCACAATGCAGCATCAGAATTTTGTGTGCACTTATATAGCTTATTCCCTTACAGTGAATGGGGCATGCACCTTTTACACTTGTAAAGGTGTCGTTCTAATAGCGGCATTTTCTGCGTGCTCAAGAAAAACTAAAGGCTATGTAATGGTCCTTATCATAAAGCTAAATAAATAAAAATCACATTCCTAATAGTCCATTAAGAAGTCTGAATTCAGGTGTATTTAACAAGTTTAACAGACAAGGTAGATGCTCCATATGCATGCACAGCTCTCTATTATTATTCAAATGTTTCATGTAGACTACAGTGAAGTACTTTGAGCTAGACATTTCTACTGCATTAAATGTGTGACCCAAAATATTAATTGTATATAATAATGTTTAAGAGTTGGCTACAGATATACAGAAATCTGATAATGATGTAATATCACCCTCATCATTCATACTTTAAAAGAAAACAACAACAAAAAAGCATTTTTAGAGGGTTTTTCCCCCCCAATGCCATATATTCTTTACATGTCTTCACTTTCTAAAAGACGAGGACATCAGCAGAACTGAAGAGAATGACAGATGGTCTAAGTCACATATGTTCAACACGAACTCTCCATGCCTCCATTTCCAAAACCTTAAAATCTATTCAGTGCAAGAAACAACAGAGCAACAAAGTAGATAAGACTCCTGAGCAGTACCAAGTCTTAGGATCAAAGTAGAAAATGAGGCTGAATGCAGAACATGTGTCAGTCTCCATCTATTGTATAAGGAAACAGAAAAATTAACATATAGCAACATTACTTAAGAAAATCTGTTGATACTTATGGTCCTGCTAGTTTCCTCTTCAAAATGAAGCATTAGTTATTGTATCAGACAGTAAAAAGCAATAAGATGAGAAAGCCCTACAGAGTTATAGAAATAGTAAACATAAGCCAGCATTAAAATACTTGAAAATTGATTCCTTTGCAGTTTATGACACAGTGCACCCACATGAATGCAACTGCTAAATGCTGTTTGTGACTTAAGAAAAATAAATATGCACAGTTGTCACTAAATATTACAGCATGTAGTAGGAAAAAAAGTCCTAGTCTTCTACAGAGGTACCTTGGTGCTACTGCAAAATTATTAATAAATAGTATTAGCACAGTTATTGGCCTAGATCTACAAAACAGGTTAGGCACTCTACACTTTTTGGGCAGGGAAGGGTTTTCTGCTATATTTTTAACAAAGCCAAGAGAAAGAAATGTGGCACTACTACATTAAAAATCAGTAAAAATGTATATTTCCTTTTTCTTAATTCAAGGTCACTGTTCTAACCTTTAATTGTCTATACACTTCTAACCTTAGAACTTTTCCACCAAAACGGCAAGCAAGTTGAATATACAATGTCCTTAATAGAAGAAGTAGGTCAACATCACATTTCCTTCATCAAAAATGCCAAGAACATCAGCTCTCTTTCCCCATCCCCAGACCACTGGTCATCAGAAAGTGAAAGCAGAGAAGAATCACTCTATACATAGTCTATTTATGGCATTCTTTTTTTTTTAAGCGTCTCTGGTTCCACTTGCAGATAGGATATTGGACAAAATGGACCTTAGTGCTGGACTAATACAGCAGCTCTTGTAAAAGTCACACATTTCCACTTTAGCATCTGATGAAATTCACTCTACTGTCTGCCTCTCTTAGCTATGCACTCAGAAAGGGGAGTGATTAAATCAAATGAACAAATATCCCTTTGTCTGATTCTATTATCCAAATATTCAGCCACTTCCATCGAAACTATTTCAAGAATTGTTGCTGTCGATTTACTGCATGCTATTATTATTGGAACATCTATCCAAAATTCAGCAGACAGATGGAAATTTGCCTGTGGCTTGAATCAGCCGGAACCTGTATACACATTTGGCATGAGGCTGAGGCCAAGCTCTGCTTAGAGGGTGGTGCACTGAGCTGGGCTTGCTGCCACATTAGCGGAAGTCACAAGAATGAGATCTCGTCACTTCAGAGGGTTTATATGTCTACCTCCAAAAATATTATCTAGAGACACCAACCAATATGTACAATTTGTGTCTCCTGTATGCCTTTTCACATACCTACTTGGGAGTTGCTAGATCATGAAACAGTCACTTAACCAATGGGAATAGGTTAAACAAATGGGTTTTCAAACTTCAGCAGGAACCCTCCTGACTTGCAAAGCCAAGTATTGATCTGTACATTTCCCCATATATCAAACCATCAAACTGTCATCATGTGTTGCCTTCTCAGATGTAACTGGAAATAACAAAATATCCCAACAAATGAATAAATGAATCTTATAGGACTTGATTCTTTTGCATCATAAACAAAAGAAGACTCCCATTGTCCTCCATGGTGCAACATCAAGTTGCTGATGGACAGTACAATTGCAGAACAAAAATAATTAAATCAGCCTGGGAGATTCTCCCAACCTCTCCCTAGGGAAAGAAATTTTCCCCAGCTCTTTTCTTCTGCCACACAGCACTTGAATATTGCTTATTCTGGGACAGAGGAAAGATAGACATGTTTTTAACAATGCATAAGCAGGACTTACTTGTACCCTCAGCTTTCTGGTGTTCAGCGGTGGACAACAGACAAATTCTAATAGCATGTACATTCATGTTATCATCAAAGCTACTCTGGCCAGCAGTATGGACGGAAGTGGTCTGTGCAGTCCCTTGAGAAAGCAAAAGTTGCCTCATTTTGCCCAGGCACAGTATTTGCATCTCAATAGGGACGTACTTGGTATTTAGATGTAATTTTGTATATTGAAATCTGAAACATTAAGTTATTTTCATTCTTGTTCTTTACTCCTTTTATTATCTTTTACTATTGTGAAACCACCTAGCATTCACAAACTGTTTTAATAGTAACACCTAGAGCCAGTTTTTCAAAGCGACACTGGTTTTGACCGGCTGCACTAAAGAACCACACACGTCCTTTGAATTCATTTGGATTCCTGAATGTTGGAGGAAAGCACAATGCTTGAAATCAAGCATGTATTGTTTCCAGTTGAGCACTTTTGTATGAGGCTATCCCTAAAATCAGCACAATGCTAGTCTAAAATTGCCTGGCTTCCTCTTGCTGGCCCCTCATGCAGTCCATCGTTTTCATTCTTCTTTACAGCATGGGTTCCTTTAACTATTTAGAGACATATATTCTCAACTTCTATTCATACTTTCACATTCTCTCACTTTGCATTCTGGTAACCTTGCCAAAAGCAGATTTTGTCAGGTGAAGTAATTTCCATCCTGTTAGAGAGATTAGCTTAGCTGATCTGAGTTGTACACAAGAGGCTCAAACAAGCACTAGTAGGCTTGCCTGAAAAATGCAGGCTTAAATTCTTCTTTACTTCAGCTGGGTACATGAGCAAGAGACTGCCAGCTACTTATGGAACGATGCAATGAGGCAATCAATTAAAATAAACACAGTTTGCGGCAGAATAAAGACACTGAAAGGTTAATACTTTTTCTGCTATCTGGTGCATAAATCAAACTCTCAGTTAAATTCCCGAGAGGAAATTTTTTCTTTAAGAGCTTATAAAAACTCCTTGTATAACTGACATGGTTTCAGATGCAATGATGCAAAAGCTCATGTCACAGCAAACACAGCCTCTTGTGTCTGACAATATAAACATTTTTTTGAACAGCACCAAAGAACTCAACATCACTGAGCAGCAAGAAAACAAATTAGGCTAAAAAACTCACCACTGCCTCTGCTTATTTTCTTTTAGCCTGGTCCCAGTCTTCAAAAGATCAAAGAATAGAAGTATACAACATTTGACTTTAGTATCACTATATCTTTCAACTAAAAACATATTAAACAGGACATCTATTTTGAAAGCATCATTCCTAGACCAGACCAGTATGTTCTATCTATTGATCTCACCTGGAAACATAAAATGTCCTGAACTATTCTGACATCAGTAATAAAAATCCACTATGTGGACAATAATACATGAAACCACGTAAAGGCACCTCCCTGTCACTCTTTTGATTTTACAGGAATTTCAACCTAATATCGAGTTACAAATAAAGCTAGCTGATTTTATAACTCTGTCTGAAAAAAAACATGCTAAATTTGTCATTTTGCAAGGTTCTGAAATTAATCCAGATAAGTCAAATTGGTTTTGCATTGTGATTTTATGTTCATGCAACCTCCAAAATCAAGTCAAACCCCAAGGTCCTTGAAACTCATTGTACTGAAATCAAAGGCGGGGTGGGGGAGTGGGGGAAGTCAGCATCACCTTAGAATTTTGTACATCATTCTTTTTTGCAGATTTTTTTTTTTTATAGTCCCAAGGAAACTACAAGTTTCAATGCTATGTTTTACCCAGAATTCCTTTATCCAGTATTACAAAAAAGGAAAAGAAATGTTTTTTTTTTTCCCTGTCTTTTTGGTCATTTTTCTCTGTAATTCTTTCAGTCTGGACAACTGATACACAAGGAAGTCAGTCAAATTCCTCTCAGTTTCTAGGTACTGCTACAGAAAGCTTATGGGTTTAACCGTTAGGAACTGAATTTAACAAAATACAGAAGATGACAATCATCTGTGAGCAGCTGACTACTATTAGCTTCTTCTATCAATTCCAATACTACCATGTGGTGACCAGGTGGAAAAATTGGCTGGCCCCACAGGGAGACAGCCAAAGGCTGAACCTTGGCAGGTGACTGTGTCATTTTTGGGGAAATGGCCATTACAGGCATTGTCCAGCTGGCACAGAAGACTCAATAGGCAGGGCATTCACCTGGGAACGGTATTTTCCTCTGGATAGGGATCTGATGTGTCTTCTATTCCTATCATTACAATCAGAGCTCCCTACTCAAGCACTGTATGAAGTTTATGCCTGGAAATTAAGCTGCTTATTCTAATTGCTTCAGTATCAAAAAGATCCTTTTGCCCTATTCTAGAGTCGTCTTCATGTAATCAGCCACATTAGCCAAAGAAAAAGCTGTCTGACAGAGTACATGGAGTGAAAATGGAAGATGGTACTTCTACTTGCTTAAATTTCATTTCTAAAGTAGGAATGATGAGTAGGGCACTTCACTTTTGGATTTTTTTTTTTTTGTAAATGGATGCCTCTGTAAATAAAAAAAAATCAAAACCATATTTGGAACACATGGAATCACCTTGCTGTGGCCCACTGAAAAATCTATTCAGAAAAGTCTTTCATAAAAGTCCAAAAGTCTTTCTTTAGCACAAAAAATATGTTCCTTTATTTCGTTAAATTTCTTTTTTTTTTTTTAATCTCTTTTTTATCCTGACTTAAGTACTACTGAGTAGTTTCAACTTTGTGTACAATTGTCTACTACAATATCCACCTATCTAATATCCACAGTCACCCTAAGGGGACAGTTATGCCAGAATCAAGTCACCAAACCAATATATTATAAACAAACATTTTTCTATTTTCATCACACTTCAGATTTTATCTTCTATCTAATTCTCAGCCTTCCTTTTTGTCTTTTGAGCTCAGAGCAGCTGGTGCAACTACTTAGTTTGATCCTACCCATCTATTCCATAGGGAGTGGTGGGGCAGATAAGCAATTAGATACACTACCCATGAGTGGTTATTTCTTATTTGGAAGCGGTTCCTACCCACAATTTATTCCAAGCTATTTGTCATACACTTGTGCTGATGCTTGTGTAGTTGCAATACGATAATGCATTCTTTTTTTTTCTATAGAATAAAAACGTTTCCCAGCATTTGCTCCTAAATTATGTTTATTACTGTCCCTACAAGGGAATGGTACTTTCAACGAGAAAATCTACTATTCTTAAAGGATATCTTTAATTGCTACAATTACGATAATTACATGAACCGTATAAATGAAAAAGTGTGTGGGAAGTAAATATGCTGGTATATTTACAGCACTTACACAACAGGAATGGTTTAAAGCTCTGATTCATATCTTGTACATATTGGAATCCAGCTCTTGGCCAGATTTGCATTTTTGTAAAATACATTCAAACACAAACAGGATGAAGTGTGCTTAAAATGGAAAGAGAAGCCATTTTAAGTAGCTCTGAATCCCTTTATTTTTCCTCCCCTACTGGTATGGCACCTTCTGAATCTTAATCTCTGAACACCACACAGTTGTTTCCTCTGGCAGCAGTTTCTGCTGGGAAATAAGCCCCTGATTCTTCAAAGAATTACATGCATTTAAAATGGCCTGTCCATGCCAACAGCAGGATAAGGTGTTCTGCAAAGTTAAACCTTTGCAAGTCTTTTCAGGCTTGGGGTGCAAACCCTGATCGTAAATATCCAACACGACCAGCAGCACTAGCTTCAGTGATTTATTCTATTATTCTCTCAGCACAGAGCATCCTGCTAGTTTCTACCAACCTTCTGCCTTTATGAAAGCTGCCTTCCACTTCACAGTGCCACCATCACCACCCCTGCTCTGAGAACAATGGGCTACCTTTGCATCAGACTCTTGTTAAGGCTGATAGAGAAAGGACGAGACAGACTATGTAAATCAGCCCTCACTTTCCAACACTCAAGGGAGAGGGCAGTCAGAGAACAGTCAGATCTCTATTCATCACACAAGCTCATATTGCATGTCTGACCCACAGAGAACCAGGTCAGTACTGGTGTGTATGGTGGCCAGGAGGAGGAGAGAAGTTTTCACTGACAGTATCCTAGCTCTCCCTCCATAATATAGCACACAGATGAGATGGAACAAATTATCATTTTAGTGAAAACTGAACTGTTTTATAGAACTGTCTCTGCTAAAAAAGGAGAATAAACTACCTACAACCTGAAGTGGCATCCCTGACCGTGCACCGATAACTTTGGAACTCCTGTTATTCCTAGAAGTAGAGCTTGAATCAGAGACTTTGGAAATCCAGCGATTTTCACTGAAGTTGAAAGACAATCAGGCAGCTTTACTATTCTTGCACCACAGGCATCTCTCACACACGTTTTACAACATATCTTAACAGCTAACTTAATTATTGGTCCAATGTATTAATGCTGTTGTTATGTGTTCAGTTTTCTTTTTGATAGTGGAACACAAAGGTTTCTATATTCCACGAAGATCCATGTTACCACTGGGAATATATGCCTTAATACACAGCGAGGGGCACTCATGCTGTACGATGTGAGTACTACCGTATGCTGGGCATTGATTACTGTATCAAACAGGACATACGGACAGGAATTGATGAGAACAGCATCAGTTCTGAAAGGAAGCTTCTTGAAGATATTTTTGTTACTACAAAGTACACTGTAGTTTTTGGTTTTTTCTCCCATGACAATGTACCTAGACAAGCCTTTGTGATTACAGTAGATCCTCCCTTTCTGCTCCAAAGAATCTTCTTCGGTTTAAACTTAGCTAGAACTACTCCTCCTTCCCCCAACATTTATTCATAATTTCCTTTTCACACTTGGACAATCTTCCTGTGCATTCATATACTACCAAGAATTTCTCAACTATTTTCCTATCAACTGTTTTTATTATACTTTTGCAGCTTGAATTTTTTTTAAAGCAGACACTGCTGCAACAGGGTGCAAGGGTCTATAAAGTCTGTAAACTGTAATTTAAATTTATAATGAAAGGGGTTTTTTTTGTTCTTTCAGCTGCATATTGCTGGGTTTTGCCATATAACAAATCCATCAATTAACTTTTTCATTTAGATGCTGCTCCCTGGTCTTGGGCACTTCCCACATGAACAGCTCAGAGATGGTACAGTCCCGCAATGTGCACCAGACTATGTAGCAAATCTTTACTCATGACTAAGGTTCACCAACTGCAGTTTGCTTCCTACACTTGTTTTTCCTGTATGTTTAGTGAGAAATTTTGTTTCGTTATTTTGGGTCTTTACTGTGCTTCATTTTCTCTCTCTTTCTCCTAAACCTGAACAGCCACAGAAGACCTGCTCGGGATTTCTATACAACATGACAGGAAAAGATGCAGAAGTGCAATCTGTGCATCTAGTACTCCCCTGGGACCCAGAGTCCTCTCCTGCTTTCTACTCCTTCATCGAGATAACAAGAGGTATTGACATACGTTCCCCTCTCTTAGTTAAAAAGGGCATATACTACATTTCCAAGGATCCATCCTTGTTCTTTTCCTTAATAAAACTGCAAAGAGTCAGCCTGTACCTTATTTAAATCTTATCTTGCACAACAGCCTGAGTGATTATTTAATTGTTTGCACCTGTTATTTAAGAGTTCCTGTCTCATTCAGTTAATTAGATATATTTAGAGTCTGATAGAAAGCTCCATGATGTTAGTGGGGCCTTTCCAAAAGATTTATCTAATAAACAATTTCACATAAATTTCATCCTTGCTTCCAAATGTGCTGAAAAAATGTTTGATTTTACATTCTGCTCAGTTTTAAGTATTCTTAATTTTTTTTTTGTGGCAGGCATGAAAATCCCTGATTTTACCCAGGGGTTGTTGGAATCATATTATTCTCTGTTTGCACAATTTTTTTAAAGGTTAATAATTAATTATATTGTGTTGCCCTTCAGATTTATACTAGATCCTGACTTCACAACAGATTAAATAGCAGTTGTTGACCTTTAGTTTGATGCACCAATTTGATGATTTGAGAAATCCTGGTACAACTTATTTTTGTTCAAGATCAGAGACTGTTTCAGTACGCAAACTCCATTTTCAGCTTACATCTTGATTGCCTTCACTTCTGCCTTTCTATTGGTATGTTGTGCTAAACAATAGAACATCTCTCCACTTTTACGATCATTTATTTAAAGGGTAACACTCTCAGGAAAGAGCCCAGGGCAAATCATGTTTAAATTCTGAACTTTTAGAAGGGGGAATTGAACACTACCGTCTTGAGGGGAAATTTAACTACAGTGAGCCTCGTCTCAGAATCTCTCCATAAACTGAGGTTTATAATAGGCAGGTTTCTTAGCCATTTTATAGCAGGAGAGCAGCACAGAAGAGACCAAAAAGTTGACTCCAAAAGAAACTGTGCAAGAGAGAAGGGAAAGGATTCCAGGTTTCTTCGAGAACACCTCAGATTTAATTCGAAGATGCTAAAGATGAAAAAGAGAAATATGTAAAAGTACTTTGTTTTGTCTAACTTTTGCTAGCTAAATCAAAGACCAAATAAACTTTTGAAATCTTTACAAAGCCTATATACCTATCATTTCCCATATTGTATTCTTAATGAAAATAAATAAATAAGCACAGATTGCTCACAGAATTGGAGCTTTAGAAAAAGGTTTATGATTCCTAATTTAATCCCCATTCAGGAAAATATTTAAGCATATACATAGGCCCCATAGTGCCTTTTAATTGTGCTCTAATTCAGCTCCCTGATTAAGTGTTTTTCTGAAAGAAGGATTCTATGGGAGAAAATAAGATAAGCCAATGGTCTGGAAATCAGTGTAAGCACCTTGAGCAAACCTTTGTTCTAGCAGTGAGCAGCATTCTTTATGTTGGTCAGGAAATACATTATATATTAAAAGTTTTAAATATTAAGTCCAAATAGAGACACTGTCACGACAAGCTACCTCTGCCCTCCTAATCCCCAGAGTCCTCTCTGAAGCCTACGTCTATGTAAATAATTCACAGAAAATGTGTCAACGGACAATAAAAGACATGACATTTTTATGGCATACTACAAATAGAATTTATGGCAACATGTAAAGACAGAAATGTTCAAAACCTTTGCTCTCTTCATGTGTGAAAGACATCTCTGAAATGTGTATGTTTTTTTTTCTGCTCTTTAGCTCCAAGCCTGTGGCTGTGTGAGTGGAATCTAGGATGGGGTTCTTACGTAATGCATTGGTGTAGCGCAATTGTTGAGTAGACCTCCGCAACGATGACATTTGATCTCTTTCTAGAAAATATTTAATCATTTATTGGCTGCATTTCAGCCAATCAGTTTCCCGTGAATGGAAAAAAAAGATTTATGTCTTCTGTGGAACTGCTAGGCAACACCTTTCAAAGCTGAATAGCTTTGAAAATATTTTTGTGGAATCAGGCTACATAACTCCTTTAAGCACTATAAATGTATAGACACTGTACATACTTTGAGATA
Source organism: Tetrax tetrax (assembly GCA_009806455.1). NCBI lineage: Eukaryota > Metazoa > Chordata > Aves > Otidiformes > Otididae > Tetrax > Tetrax tetrax. The sequence goes on from WHYT01013204.1 coordinate 38,528, forward strand.
CAATCAGAACAATTCCTTTCATATTCAATAAGCCTATCTAATCACTGATGGAAAAGGCATTTCTGAAGTTTTCCAAACTTCCCTTTAAAAAACTTAAAACTACACATTTTTGAAGTTGTTATTCTTCTACCTTCTATTAATGTGTGCAGTTTCCTTGCTGGCTCTTAAGTGATGCACTAACGCAGCTTTAAACCCCTAAAGAGTTCTTCTTCACAATACGGACAAGTGGAAACTGAGATACAAGACTGGTGTCCAAAACTCATGACTCTCCTCTTTTTTAGGACAGGTGGCCACATTAACCAGTAATAAAAAGAAAGAAAATACAAAGACTAAAGAAAAAGGAAATATGATCCATTCTAGATACACCTCCCAGATTTTAAAGCACTCTTAAAACAGTTTCCATGGGAACAAAAATTTGGCACAAGAGCTGTTATGAAAAACTGGTAGGAGGCAGCTTCTACAAAGCCAGATGGTTAACATGTAACAGGGGAATATGACAAGAAGGAAAGTAGGTTATATAACCCCTTAAACCTTGATAATGGGTCCAAATGGACCTAATCACAAGGCATATCTCCAAGAAAATGTCATCTCCACTACCAAGGGTGACAATATTATCAAAAGTAAGTGCAAAAATTCCTGGTTAGATGGACTATGAAAGGCTCCATACATCTTTCAGCAATGCTGTTTTGGCTATAGGAAAAGAAGTTAGACAGTAGACATGGCCATGAAATGTAGCAATTGTTCCGAGGCTGTTTCAATAAAGTAGGGGAAAATATTTGAAATATTTGGCTCCAGAACACATGCAGCTAGCAACTCCACAGAGGCTCCTGAATGTTTCCAGCCTGAAAAACTGTATTTTTTGTTAAGCTTTTGTTAGGGTGGCACATGAGCAGAGAAAGTTTCCAAGTGACAGCAGAAGCTCCACAAAGTACTACAGCAACCCTGCAGTCCAAATTAAAAATCTATTCCAAGGTGTACTGAATAGCTGCAACCAAGACAGTACTTGTCATTAATCAGCTTATTAATTCTGTTTTTCTACTTTGAGTACCTCTCAATTTCTACAGCTTTTGAGCACCTTATGATAGCTTTTATTCTCTCCCATCTCCTACAGGGAGGTAATGGCTGTCTCCCTCTTCTTCTAGTAGGAGAACAAAGCCCCAAGGTGGAGAGTTCCAGATTCTCACAGATAACATAGCTTAAGCACCCAAATCCCACTGGATTAAATACAAATGCTTAGGTATCTTGGTATATCGGAATCTATGAATTTACAAAAGAACAATAGAAAAGAACTGGATTAATGATGCAAATCTGAAGTGCTTGAACTGTGCCATATATCTCTAGCAACTATTGCTTATTAAGCCATCTTTGCACTATCTTTGATGAAAATGATAAGCATAATCACCTTGGTGATAAATGCCTTCTCCAGACAACATTCTGAGGACGCAAACATTCTAATCACAAAGGCATTCTTCTGGAATTGCTTCCAGCCCTACCAAAGAGCTCATCATTAGTCCCTCAACCTACTGCATACTAAAGCTGAAATCCTTTTTCTAACAATGACTGCCATATTATTTAAATTTTAGCAATTTAGAACAGAAAACATTATGACTATGATGCTGCAAGAAGATTTCTTCCTGATCACAATAATAATTTGCTATGGGAGTTGTATGAAGATTTATTACAGGCCTAGTTTGTAGATAATAATTGTAAGACATAGAACACACATAGAACCATACAAGGTACCACATGGTTCCCAAGCCTCTTGAAAAAGTATGATGGTCCTGATTCTCTGTTGCTCAGTTGCACACACTTTTATGAATGGGAGGTAAGATCACAATGTTTATTTCAGGTCTGTTCTGCATTTACGTAAAGGATGCAAAGTGACCCAATGATGTCCAGTCAGATAATAAAAAGATACTGAAAATATTTGAAAAAAATCTTTAGATACACAATGTTATATTTAAAGCTGTTTGAAAGATCACTGTGACCAGTGTAACAGCACAATTTTTTTCCAGGCTGCTAGAACATGCAAGATCTTCACTAAGTCAAATATCTGCTTTGGAAGAGCCAACAAAGAGCTTTACCTATTAAACTGTCTTTATCTTAACCCACGAGTTTTCTCACTTTTACCCTTCTGATTCTCTCCCTTATCCCACCAGGGGAGAGTGAGTGAGTGGTTGTGTGGTGCTTAGTTGCCAGCTGGCATTAAATCACAGCAGTCCTTTTTGACAGTCTACGTGGGGCTCAAACGATTCAAGATAACAATAGACTTGATTAGAATGTGCTAAAATGGATTTATAGATGTTATTGCTGTTTAGCTATTAATTGACAGGCTCCTGTGCTTGCCATGAGTCTTTTGCCTTACTGTACACTAGAATCTGGTGCTTACTAGTGGCTGGTTTTTGCTTTTGCAGCTTGCTGTACTGCTTATCTTCTTGTTGGGCTGTTATATAACATGTGGCTACGAAACAGTAATTATATCACATGCAGAATACTGTCTTTGACTTAAGCAAAATCAGATATCATCCTTTAGCCCTTATGCTTCCTTCATCCTAGTAGCATCTGAGGAAGCACCTTCACTACTTGCAAGAGGATTTTGCTTACCTATCCGAGGGCTAGGATTGTAAAGGTTCCCTTTTGTGTCCTGAAAGTTTTGAATCAATCATCAATAGTTCATAATGAAAATTCAGTTCAAACTTTAGTCATAGTGAGGATACTACCACTCCATAACACTGTCGTTTATTTTGACTGACATTTCATTTTGGATTCAAACTAGCTGCTGCATGTCATGTCAGATAATTACATTTTTCTTCTACCACCTGAGCACAAGTATCTCAGGAAAATAAACCAAACCAACAAAAGTCAAAAAGCCTTCAACATCCCAGGTGGCCCAGAAAAATAGCACAGGGTATGGGAACACAGGATGTGTAATGCCACAAATGCCTTTATTTATTATGCATAAAGCAGTTTGGACTCTTGTCGGATCAGATAGAGTAAGACCTTGGTGAATCAAATCTATGTGATGCATGTCAGAAAACAGGCAGACAATTTTATATGCTAGTTTTATGATTATGATCCAGTAAAAAAAGAAAAAAAAAAAAAAGAAAAAGTTATGGATCTTAATGGTGACCCTTCATAATCTACTTGATGGTCTAATGCAAATTATCGCCCTACTGTTCTAACTTTCAAGGACTGGACTCTTGGCTAATGACATTTTTACAGTGCTTAGAAAACCAGCAGTTATGCTTTGCCCTAGGCCAAAGGGTCATTTCAGCCAAATGGAAAAACTTTCCTTATCTTGAATTTGCCCTGCAGTTTAGCTTGGCTGCTTTGCTTATTAGTTCAATAAATAACTACTGAAAATTTTGTTTTTTTTCAATCTCAAGGAAATAGTACAGGTGTCGTAGTTTAGCCCCGCTCCGGACCAGACTATGCAGTCTCTCTCTCACTCCCCCCACCCTCTGAGGGAAGCGGGAGAGATAATATAAGAAAAAAGACTGAGGTTTGAGATGAGGACAGGGAGAGATCATTGAAGTTACCGTTACGGGCAAAACAGACCCAACCTGGGGAAAACTATTTGTTTATTATTAAAACCAAAGCAGGATAATGAGAAAGAGAACAAGATAATCTCCTCCCACCCCTCCCCTCTTCCCGAGCTTAACATCATCTCTACATCCTTCTCCCCCGCGCGGCACAGGGCGGAACAGGGAATGGGGATTATGGTCAGTTAATCACACGTCACTTTACACCTCTCCTTCCTCCTCGGGTGAAGAACTCCTCACATTCCTCCTCTGGTCCAGCACAGGGTCTCTCTCACGGGCTACAGTCCTTCATGAATTGCTCCAGTGTGGGTCATTTTGACACGGGGTGCATTCCTTCCAGAACAGCTGCACCAGTGGGTCCTCCACGGGCCACAGCCTCCTTCAGGCATCCGCCTGCTCCAGCTTGGGGTCCTCCATGGGCTGCAGGTGGATCTCTGCTCCTCCGTGGGCCTCCATGGGCTGCAGGGGCACAGCCTACTCCACCATGGGCTGCACCACGGGCTGCAGGGGAATCTCGGCCAGGAACAGCATTACTGCTCCCCCTTCTTCTTCTCTGACCTTGGCATCTGCAGCCATTCCTCTCACAAGAAATTCTTCACAACAGGCAGGCAAATGCTTCTCAGGTTCTCTTCACATCTCCTCTCCAGAGGCTGCCCAGCGGGAGGCCAAAGGATGAGGGCTGCAAGGCCCACAAGGCTCACGCCTCCCCCTCTCTGCCCCCACTTCAACTTCTTCACATTTTCTTCACTTTTTTTTTTTTTTT
>WHYT01013204.1:64497-81236 GCA_009806455.1 Tetrax tetrax
ATAGTTAGTTAGTAAAGCATAAAGCATCATATATGTATTAGTATTCACAGCAATAATCAATAAATGCCGTATCTTTTAAGCGCATATGCATATAGTTGTGATTAACTTATTGTCCTTATTTCTATGCGGTCCTTTCCCCCTTATCAATAACAGCTGTTAAAATGTTTCAAAGACGTCAGATGTATTGGGGTGATCATTTTAATTAATTCCAGAATATAAAAAACAGTGACAGCAGTAATTAAGTTTAAAACAAAACCCCCAAAATACACCGAAATCAGAATAAAAATTGCCCTGCAAGGAAAATTTTCACTTTAGCCAATGAAAAGGATTTTAGATTGCAAAACAGAAGTATGTTATTTTTAATTCTAGTTAAACAAAATATTCTGTTCTAATTATCAGTTAACTCTGACCCCAAGAACTGTTGAACTACCACCACAACTGTTCAAAATTTCCCAAAAACCTTTTCTAGGACAGCTTCCAATCTGAGAACACACGCGCATTTATACTGAAATCTTTTGTAAGCTGTGTCAACTGTCAAAATTTAATTTTGAAGAAAAACATTTTAACATATCAAAATGTTTTTTTTTTTCCTGCAGAAAGGAAGAAAGAAAGAAAACATACTTTTGACATATTTGTGACATACTTGTGAAAGAAAAGCAAGTTAAAGTTAAGGGTTTTTTTTTAAAAAAAAGTTATGTATTATCTGTTAATATTATTAATTAATGTAAACTTATGAATTTAAAAAATCATAGTATTTAAAAATAATTAGGAATATCTTCTTCTTTGCATAATTAGAATGTCTTAGGGTTCGTTGCATGTTAACAACGTCCCCCATTCGTGATATAATAATAGTTTTGCAGTTGAACAAGGGAAGCTTATTCAACAGGCTAATTAGAGAAGCAGTCGTTTTGTGTAGTATATTTTATACGTAGAACAATTTCTCATGAATATTTGAAAAAGGAACCCCTCTAATTAACATAAAATAATATTTTTGGTTCTGAAAGTATCAACATGGGATACAGAGAAGCAATTGACTGAGAAAGGTGAGCACAATGATGACACAGAATAGGACAAACTGGAGAAAGACATTGAGGGACAGAACAAAAGAAAAGAGGGATGAAGAAATAGCACAGGGGATGGGGTAAAACTGTAGCATAATGTGTGTGGAAGGAGAAGGAAAGAACAAACAGCAGAACATAATGAGCAGCATAAGATTGGATTAAAATATAGAATAATGAGAAGAGAGGATAAACATCCAGAGAATGGAAGAGGGATGAAAAATAAGCTAGTGTATTAAAACTAGAAAAAATAAAAGTAGGAAGGAATAGTGGAAGTTCTCCCTTCTACCCTTCCCCACTTGGGATGGGAACATAATTCTCTTACAATCCCTGAAAACAAAATCAGTAACCCCCACCATCACTGAACAATCGATAATTAAATGCATATTCTAATAAGTCTTGATATCCTCTAAAATACAGGAAATTGCTTCTTGAAGCTTGTAACTTTCTCATGAAAGCAGCTGGTCAAGACTAATTTCCCACAGATGCTGACAGTATTTCTCTACCTAACTTCCTTCTCCTACCCTTTTGCTTCTTCACTAAAACAAATGAAGCCACTGAACCCAAAAATAATGTTCTATGTTTGGAAAGCAGTTCCTCAGAGACTCTTCTTTCCATCATTAGGGAAAATTAAATGAACTAAGTTTTCATGTGCAGCAGGAATGAAGCCAAATAGAAAGCATGTGTCTTTGCCACTTCTTAGAAAGGCAGGCAGAAAATATACTTGAAGCTTTTTAGCTGGCACGAATATACCACGTAAAAAATATAAATAAAAAGTTAGTTGGCAATTTTGATCAGACATGTTGATTCTCGACCTGGTACACGTTAATGAGGCAAGTCTACAAAATGCCGGAATGCATTTGATATACTTTAATAAGTATCTAAACATAGAAATTGGCAAAAATTATTTTGGAAGTCAGATTTCTGTTGAAGCAAGCAAAAACTTAATTGGGAGGCAGAAAGAAAATAACACCTAAAAGCAAATATAAGAATGAATCAGTTGCTTTTGTTAAAATGAAACAAATCTAACCCACTAAAAATAATGGATCTCTAGCATCCACATTAATTAATCAACATTTTCCAACAGAACCACACATTAAAAAATAAGTGTAAATGACGGTATGGCATTTATATATTGCCAGTACGTATTCACTTCTTTTATACACGTCTGTAATTACGTGAGTGTTCATTATTTTTTTTCTTATAATTCTATTTCTCATGAATCATACATTACTCCAAATCTGTCTTTGATCTCTTAATTTAGCTTAAACTTTCACTTCTTATTCAGTGGATTAGTAAATGCATATAATTATGTATATGAAGAAGAGACACCACTTTCAATGTACATGCAAAATGCTTGCATATGTGTGCAACGGTATACAAGAAATGCCAAAAATCTGGGATACTATGTATTTTTATTCACATAAAAGCAGTTATATTAATTAAAAATAAACTAGTATTGTTCAACATAGCTAGCATTAGCATTTGGAGCAGACAAGAAGTGGGTATAAAGTGTATTAGATCACTTCATATTCATTTTATGTACCGAAAATGACAGCATGGAACAAGGTTGAATTAATCACTTTCTTTTAAATTAAGATATATTATCCTTTTATACTCACCTGAGGAAGAGCACATATTAAGTATAATTGACTTGTCATTAGACAAATCAATAGTCTTTTATTTCCCTCATTTTCCTTTTAACTTGAATACACAAGCACCTGTCAAATATCAAAATATCATAGTGAAACAAGCCCTGAGGGAGACAAGTAAAAATGCTGTAGAAGATCTTAGAAAACTGGCCAACAATATATCAGTGCTAGGGGAAGTGCATTTTGGCGGATTTTTAAGCAGCTATTTATTTATACTATAATTGCATTAGATGGATCACTCTAGTGAGAGCAGGAAGGTCGATTCTGCAGGATGGAGTTGTTTGGTGGAATAGCAGCAGAGAGACAAACTGCTTTCCATGTCATTTGGTTACAGCCACCTACTGCAAACCTCCCACCTCTTGCTAATTAATAAGCTGATCAATGACCACTGGGTGGAAGACATTCTATCAGATTCCCACAAAACTGAGCTGCAAGGAAAATTATACTTCTTGGTATAAAATGAGGTGTCAATCATACCAGCCCACAGCTTCTGAATGGAAATGAGTCACCAAGCAAGATAATCCACTGAAAGGAATAATTAATGGAAGGCTCTTGAACGGTTTGTTCATTGTTGGCTGCATCCTGTGCCGTATTGTATTTACAGTTTCTTCCCAGGAATGTGGTGTAGAAAAGGAAGAAGGGGAGCAAGAGGAAGCATGCGTCAGGAGACCTGATATAAACTACGTCTTCCAGAAAACACAGAGAGCTGACTCATTTCTGGGTGTCAACACATAATGGTACTGATCCATTTTCTCAACAGAAAACAGATCTGATCACTGTGTGTGGAACCGCAAGAGAAGAATCCTCCAGAAACCTGTGCAGTAAGGACCCATGAGCTGACATGGTGAGTCAGGTGCTGTACATAGAAACGTGTAATGGTGGGATTTCCACAATCTGAGCACCAGTCTATGATGCTCCCATGACTCCTCAGGCAAAATATTGATTTAATAATAGACTGTCATTGAAGAAATAGATGTAATGCTTATGATACTAATTATGCTTGTTAAATTGCCCAAGCTGAAAGAAAAAAAAAACAACTCCACACTTATTTCTGTATACCTAGTGTAGACTTCTAGGATTTTATGCAATGTTGCCTATTCTGCCCAAGGTCATATTTCAACTGAAATTTAGTAATATATCATTTGCTAAAACCTGTGATAAGAAGCAAATGTGCATTGGACTGAAATAGATTAGACTTCACACAGTACCTGTTTCAGTTTATCTGTAACAAATTTTTTTTAAAAAAATAATCTGAGTATTATATTATCTAAAGGTATTTCAGTGCCTTATGCTCATCAGATGAACTTGTTAACTTACTATAAACATGTCACAACATCAGTCCAAGTAGAACTTTGCAGCAAAAGGTAGCCTTTTACATAAGTCTTTGCAATGAATACAAATATAAAAAAAATTCATTTCTGTCATTACAACCTTTGAATTCACAGCTCGCAAGTCAACAGCAAGCCAATGCAAAGACTGCCAGTGTAAAGGCAAGAAAAATAATTTAACTAAACTCCTTCCTTTCTTTTGCGCGTGCTTAAATTATGTTTTCTGAGTGATCTGCCAAGTTCATGAAGGTGGTGGTGGGCTTTTTCCCTGCCTACTTGTGGCAGAAGTCAGCAGGCAGAAATGACTAAGCTTACCTCACAACAGGCAAGCTAGAAGGTATTCTAAAAAAGATCCCGTGAGCAACAAGAAACTGCTAAGCACTTGAGTTTTTTTGTACTTTAATTTGAATTATGCAACTTGGGCTGAATTAAACCACTCTCTAAACACTATATTAACTCCTTGCAAGGAATCTGCATTTAGGAAAGGATTCCAAGCTCACAGAAATTACATTACTTCAGTATCTCTCTGTACCTATTTTACCTCCACTGCAGTAGTGCTTAGAGACCCTAACAAATATGTAGTCTCAATTACCTATAAGGAGGACCTCCTTCCTTTGAAAAACTTATACCACTAATAGGCAGCTTGTGGTATCATCCTTCTTAATTGTTATCAGAATGCTGTCAGGCTTGCTAAATGGCTTCATAAAGTTAACACATAAATTTTCAAAAACATTTTAAGAACTGCTAAATCATTTTCTGCAAAATTTTCAATGAATTAACTATTAAGCATGGAAGAAATCCATAGTAAACATTCACAGACCAGCATTAACTGGACTGACTTCAATTTTCTGGGGAATTAGATGACTGCTAACCATTATTCTTTTTTATGGCATCATATTTGTTTAAATTACTTGTAAAATAATTAGTAATGCCTTTATCTTTCTTGAACTGCTTCTGTGACAAGTTCTTAGCTATGGTTCCAGTTATTACTCCTCAAACAGATTTTATTTGATTATGCTGACATAAAAGTAAACTCTTAGCAATTCCTCCTCTGCCAAGACTTATATCAGGATGAGCAGCCAATGGAGCAAGTCAGTTTGAGTTCATCCCTACAGCAGCAGACCTGGTCTACCCCTAAATCTCCATACGGTGGAGTGTGTGGGCAGCGGGAGGCCTCCAGCCCACAGAGACAACAGCAATATTGGCAACTTTGGGATTTGCTACTTCTCACTGGGGTCAGGGGAGGCTCATGTGTGCATGGAAGTGCTTGGATGAGGCTCAGAAAAAGCCTTCTTTCTGACTCAGAGGTTTAACAAAAACATACACCCTTCTTAAGTCTTTTTATGCAATAACCCCAGATGATAACATTTTTTTTTAGCCTCATGGGTGAGTAAAAGTAGTTTTGCATCAATGTAGTGTCTGAAACTAACACTCATTGGTAAAACTGGATTGGCACTGTGAAGCATTTTATTGTTTTATCTGCCAAATGATGACTATCTTTACAATTCATCCAGTTCAGGATTGTTAAGCTGTAAACATGACAACTTAGGAAATTTTGGGTAGGCACAGATGTTAATTTGAGACAAACTTGATTACTGCGTTTGAAGTAAAAAAGCATACAGAGAACTGTTAAAAAAAATCCAAACAAACATGAAGGTTCTTGACCCTACAAAGTACAGTTCAGTAACAGTCTTGAAGGACGGGTGCAAAGCTCTTCTGATGTTCAACAAAATTGCCAAGGAAGCCACCCCTCATATTTTTGTTTCAAAGTCTTGGGGAACAGGGCAGATAGCTTTCCATTTGTCAGCCCACCAGATACATATCCTTAGTCGGATTATTAAATAAATGAGTTGATAACAGTAGTGATCTGTATGCTCACTCAAAATTGAGCTGTATACACAAAAGTAAGACTGAACAACATTTCTGCCAGCTGTCTGCTCATTCTACTAGACAGCTTTTGCACCCCATAAAACTGGTAACAGTTTTATTAGATTTATTGTAGGTAGGCTATAACTGATGGATTGAAACTGAAGTTTTGTCCCAACACTTGAGTCAAAACACAATGTCATTTTTTGATAAAAAAAAAAGAAATTTAAAAATAGGAGAAAAGACAAAAATCATAGAATCATAGAATCATAGAATGGTTAGAGTTGGAAGGGACCTTGCAACCCCCCTGCAAGAAGCAGGGACATCTCCAACCAGATCAGGTTGCTCAGAGCCTTATCCAGCCTGGCCTTGAACGTTTCCAGGGATGGGGCATCCACCACCTCTCTGGGCAACCTGGGCCAGTGTTCTACAACTCTCATTATAAAAATTTTTTTTCTAATATCTAATCTAAACCTCCCTCCTTCTAATTTAAACCCATTACCCCTCGTCCTATCACAACAGGCCCTACTGAACAGCCTCTCCCCATCTTTCTTGTACGCCCCCTTGAGGTACTGGAAGACCACTATCAGGTCTCCCCGGAGCCTCCTCTTCTCCAGGCTGAACAGCCCCAACTCTCTCAGCCTGTCTTCATAGGAGAGGTGCTCCAGCCCTCTGATCATCTTTGTGGCCCTCCTCTGGACCCTCTCCGACTGGTCCATGTCCTTCTTATGTTGGGGACTCCAGAACTGGACGCAGTACTCCAGGTGGGGTCTCACCAGGGCAGAGTAGAGGGGGAGAATCACCTCCCTCGACCTGCTGGCCACGCTCCTCTTGATGCAGCCCAGAATGTGGTTGGCTTTCTGGGCCGCAAGGGCACATTGCCCACTCATGTTGAGCCTCTCGTTCACATGAGATCAATTATTTTAATTTTGTGCTGCAAATACTTAGGTAAGTCTTCTTGCTGTCTTTTGTATCTCCCTCCTCCTGCAACTCTTTCATATCATCATCTTAGTGTACCTCTTATGTTGCTAAAAGGAAATTTTGATACTAACGATAAGAAACTGGAGAATAATTAACATTTCACATTGGTAAACTACATGATCCCTTCAGATTTTAATCAGTTCCTGGGGTGCAAATGTAATGCTGACAAACTTTGTGACAGAAATAATTACTATTAAAAAAAAAAAGAGAGAGAGAATGAGTAGGTGATGGATGGCACAGAAATCATTTGACAAGAACCTTATAGCTACTCTAATTTTACCGCTCTTTCTAAACCAACAGTGCCAGTAGTATTTCTTGTGTTATTTGGCTTTGACATAACATAAACAGGAGACTAAAATAATGACCCTAAAAATATGAGTATGATTTTTTTCTCTGCTCTATACTGTACTCAATGGTACAGCCTTATGTTAAAGAACATTTTTAATTATGTTATGTTTTTTGAGTTAATTACTAAATCACTTATGCATACTTCTAAAGAGGTAATCTACTGAGTCAGCCTATAACAGTAGTTAAAACAGCTACGTGAAGTCCAAGTAGTACAGGGACAATATGTAATAGTAGATAATTCAGGGCACAGTAGGATTAGACAGTGGACAGACATCCACAATCAACATGAAAGATCCTAATTGACATAGGATTACTGCACCAATCTGAGTAGGTTTGTTTACTGGTTTAACTGCTGGATGTATAATTTCTGTAATTAGAGTCTGATCGGCTAAGCGACATTGCAGTGCAGCTGCAACACCCTAAAGAAATTTTAGACAGGCTATTAAAGAATGATTTATGAAGCAGGCTTTTGTTCAACCAAGTGATTAGAATTTAATAGCATTGCCTACTTAGTGTTGAACTGGATAGAACCAAGTTAAGAAACAATAAACAAGCAGAGGAAAAGAAAAAGAAAATAAAAATAAAAACATTACAGTATCTTCTGCACCAAAGCTATGAAGAGTAGCAACACGGCAAAGTAAGAAAAAAATGTCAGCCTTCCACTTTAGGCAATGTCTCACCTAGAATGTTGTGCTGAACTGCTAAAACAGACTATTTTTCCATTTGAAAAAAATAAGATCTGCAGTATGATGCCTGTTTGTTTCTGGGGGCTGAGGAAAGGGAGAAGGAATACCTAAGAAAAGTGCTTTGGGAAGAGGGAATTCTTCAAATGTTATACTTCAGAAGATCTTTTTAAATGAGTTTTGGAAAAAACAAAAGATAGGGGAAGCAGAAAGAGGTAAAAATTATTTAAAGCATCTTATAACTGATGGTAATTTTTTTTTTTTCCTCAAACAAATTTTCTTACTAAGTGTTGTTCTGTCAGTTGTCAGACAAGTATAAAACATGATTCTCATTAACTTTAATGAGAGCTGGATTGTGTTTGCAGGTAGTTCCACCATTAGTACACAATTCTGTTGGGAAGAAAACTGTCTTACTCATACAGTCCCTTATAACAATGAATGTCAGCAAATCCATCCAGTACATTTCATAGAATCATTTAGGTCGGAAAAGACTTTTAACACCAAGTCAAGTGTAAACCTAACACTGCCAAGTCCACCACTAAACCATGTCCCTAAGCACCACGTCTTTTAAATACCTCCAGGGATGGTGACTGAACCACTTCCCTGGGCAGCCTGTTCCAGTGCTTGACAGCCCTTTCGGTGAAGAAATTTTGCCTAATATTCAATCTAAACCTCCCCTGGTGCAACTTGAGGCCCTCTCATCTTGTTCTATCATTTGTTACTTGGGAAAACAGATAAATGTTCACCTCATCTCAAGTAGTGGTAGGGAGTGGTAAGGTCTCCCCTCAGCCTCCCTTTCTCCACACTAAACAATCCCAGTTCCCTCAGCCACTCTTCATAAGATTGTGCTCTAGGCCCAGCTCTTCACCAGCTTCATTGCTTTTGTAGTGAGGTGCCCAAAACTGAACACAGTATTCGAGGTGCAGCCTCACGAGTGCAGAGTACAGGGGCACAATCATTCCCCTAGTCCTGTTGACCACACTGTTTCTGATACAAGCCAGAATGCTCTTGGCCCTCTTGGCCACTTGGACACACTGCTGGCTCCTATTCAGTCAGCTGTCAACCAACACCCCTAGGTCCTTTTCTGATGGGCAGCTTTCCAGACACAATTTACCAAGCCTGTAGCATTGCATGGGATTGTTGTGACCCAAGTGCAGGACATGGTGCTCAATCTTGTTGAATCTCATACAACTGGCTTGGCCCATCGATCCAGCCTGCCCAGATTCCTCTGTAGAGCCTTCCTACCCTCAATCAGATCAACACTACTGCCCAGCTTGGTGTCGTCTGCAAACTTACTGAGGGAGCACCCGATCTCCTCATCCAGATTATAGATAAAGATATTAAACAGAACCAGCCCCAGTACTGAACCCTGGGGAAGATCACTTGTGACTGGCTGCCAACTGGATTTAACTCCATTCACCACAACTCTTTGGGTCCAGCCAGCCAGTCAGTTTTTTACCCACTGATGAGTACACCTATCCAAGCCATTGGCAGTCAGTGGGAAATGGTATCAAAGGCTTTACTAAAGTCTAGGTAGACAACATCCACAATCTTTCCTTCATCCGCTAAGCGGGTCACTTTGTCACAGGAGATCAGGTTGGTCAAGCAGGATCTGCCTCTCATAAACCCATGCTAACACATCACATGGTTGGCCTGGTCATTACACCAAATCCCTGATATCCAAAACTCTTTCCTATCTTGCTGCAGTCCTTTCTCTATGATAGATTTGCTTTCCACTGCTTCCCTCAGCTAACTAGCCGTTATGTTAGGTATCTTATTGCAGGAGTTTATTAATTTCTATTGACATATACTTTAAAAAAAAAGCTGAGTCCAAAACTTGATATAAAATTTACATTTATTGATGTTTTTATATTATATTATATTAATATATTCTATTTCTTATTATCTATAATATATTTTTATATTGTGTATTATAGCCATATTTTTATTAGGGATCACTTCTAGTAAACAAGACAGACAAACAACAGCAAACAACAAAATGAAATAAAGAACTCACTTTCACCCAGAACATCAGGTAAAACCACTTTGGAGTGTATTTATAAAGACAAAGGCTGTAGGTATCTGTTACACATAAGGCTTCCCTACAAAGCATGTGAAACACACAGGTGTAAGACTACAATTCATTTCTTTGTCTACATTATGCTTTAAAACAGTTAGGCCATAAAATACAATTTCCATTTTGATTTTTTTTAATCCTCTAGAACAAAGAGATGAAATAGAATAAAATTAAAACAATGAAAGATTATATTATCTACAATAATAAACACATTAGATTTTTAATCTTCTCAATAAGGGGAAGAAAATTTTGATAGACCAGCACTACCCTCTAACAGTGGCTGAGATGGGCAGGTTTGTTTTCTGCTGTCACTGCAGCAGCCGTTGAACATTCCCAGCAGTGCCATGACAGGGCCAGAGAGATAATTTTTCATGACTGTACAACCAAAAATGTTTTGCATGATCTACATCTTAATTGCTCTTGTTCCCAAAGAACAGAACATCAGGTTTTACAATACACAGCAGGAGATTGAAGACTCTTTTTAGAAAACTTACAATGTAAATATAGGACAACAAGGACTTTGAAACTCATTCATACAACTACCTTTCAGAGTAAAGCTTCTGCTTCAGTTGCAGAAATACTCTTTACTGCCATGATCCTTTAAATTAATTTTTAATTATTTTTTTAAGCTATGATATCGTTTCATCTAGAAAAAAGGTTCCATATGGGCAGTTCCATGAATTAAGTCATAGAAGAGTACATCCGAATAACACCTTCTTTTACTCATTAAACCAACAGAACAACTATTAAGGAACTGTCCCTGTCCTCTGAGTTCTGTTTAATTATTCTTGTTCTGAAAGCATGAAAGTAGAGGTGAAGTTTGTCAACAGCTTGCATGTGTACAAGGGAGTCGCAATAAGAATACTTAGATTTTCCACTTCCAGTTCAGTCCTTTAGGCTGCCTTTTAGGCTCTGATGAGTGAAAAATCCTGCTCAGTCTAATTGGGGTATAGCACTACCATGATAAAGGTACATACATTTCTTCAGCAAATGTCTCCAAAAACAGTAATACAGAGCTGGCTCCTTCACAGACTACTGGCAGCCAGTTTGCAGTAACACTCTGAAACCTGTGATGGAGATCCCAAGTAATCTGCCACCCTTTTCCTTTAGCCCAAACAGAATCCCATAGCCACAAAAACAACATCAAAGAAATGATGAGCAATAGACTTGCCTGGGCCAAGGACTTGTTAAAAATAAAAAAAAAACAAAACAATTATCTGATTTTCCAATAGTATGGTAGTAGTATTTGTTACGGATTCAAGTCATTTCAATCTCAGTGATTCTGTGGGTGTTTCTTTGCCTCTGCAGTTGGTTCAAACTGTTGAAAACTTATTTCAAAAGAGCTTATGCTATTTTTCTTTCTTATCCTGAGATGTTCGAATCATCATTAACTGGGTATCAAATTTCCTTCCTCATAGTTGTGTAGTCAGGGCTCAACCTGACCAACTGCAACTATTTCCCAAAGGATATTGGAACAGAATGGTTAAAGTATAGATATGTTTCAGTAACTGAGAAAAGAAAATCTTACAAAGAGGGAAATGAAGATTAATTTGTCCTAAAAATATGATGTTATTGTTTATGCAGTGTATAGAACTCAATCTGATTTGTGAAACTGTGTCAGCATTTCTTTGCTCTAACTAAAAAGCTTGGTGAGTACTAAATTAGTGTTTTTCTCTTCAGAATATATTTCCCTCAGTCAAAGGCTCTGTCTCAAAAATCTTAGATTTTTATACAGATTCCTGTTGTATGCTATAATCCTTGTGGATTTCATTGAGTTTAAATAAAGCCTGTTAACATAGATCCAGTTTCTCCTGTTCCAGGTTGGAACATTATTCTTTTTAGACTGGTTTGTAAAATCATTTTAGATATTAATATATTCCTTCATTAAATCTATATCCAGTCTCATTTGGATTGTATTAATTCCCTCAAAGTCAAATCTTGCTTAATTTATGAGATTAGTAGCATTGATTTCAGAGGCTTAAACCAGAAAAATACCTGCACTTAATGGAACAATTGTACCAGTCTCACTCTGTTCACGAAGTATATATATCAATGGTAAAGACATCTTCTCCCCACCATTTCCCACTTTTTCCCCCCTCCCACACTTTGGTAAATGAATTAGCTATGTTGCTCTTCAGATAAGTGCATGCTTTTCAAATAAGTGCTTAGTCTCTGACCCTTCCTTAAGGCTGATTTTATCTTTCTTTTTTTCTTAATTTGTTTCAAACTGAACTTTACTTGACCCCACATCTACAGTGATGGAAACCTTTATAAACCAAATATGATGTTTAATTTTGTCTTATTTTAAAGGGTTTAATCTTGCAAAGGATACATAAGAGAAAGTCATAGCCATGACACGTTACCTTTCAGGCCAGTAGCTTACTGTATGGGATTCTGGATGCTTGCTGGGACGCGAGAACAAGCAGCAACTGAGATGCAATATTAGCAGGCACAAATAAATCCCTGTATTTCATACATAATCCTAGTGGACTGGAAGTGAGTACCATGTGGTCCTCTACAACTTTATGCAACTGCAACAGTCCAAAAGGTTTTCAAAACCTTTGTATTACTGCCAAAACCTGAAAACACCTCATACCCTTTCAGAAGCTTCACAGCCAGAACTAACGTGGCACAGAAAGGAAACAGGAGGAATCAAGAATATCAATATCCTGGACCATGCCAAGAATCTAGAAATTGTAAGGTAGCATTTCTAGCTGATCTTGAAAATTGAATCTCACAAACATCATCCCCACCCCCCGCTCTAATTTAATACTGTCTTCATGAGAAAAAACATACCAATGAGCCAAGAGAGACCTTTAATATTAGCCCCCCTTTTTCCCTGTTTACAGACCATATCACAAACTTCCAATGAAGGTGAAAACCAGAAAAACTGAGAAGGTAAATTATGTATCACAGTGAAAAATAATCTCTTGCTAGCCTGAAAACATTTGATTAATGTTCTGTAACAGTGATGCAAATAAATGGTGATCCAGTTTCTTCTGTTCGCCTCCTGGGAGACACAAGCAATCCACAGGATACTTGAATGTAAGTTTAATTTTCTACCTCCAGGAATTCCTTTCAGTTGCTTATATAGAACAGAGTGAAAATTTAAATAAATCATTCTTATGGTGAAAGAAAATATCTGAAAGATATTATAAGGATACAAAACAACTCTGTTCATTGTGGTTCGTTCTAGCTAGCCATGAGTGTAGTCACAATAAGCAAACTCCTGTGCATCTTGATTTAAAAACATGCATAGTTATTTGCAGAATTATAATCCAGGCAGCCAGGTATAATCCAGACTAATCTCCCTGGATTAACATATCATCTAGGTTCATTATTTTCCATATGCAGAGTGGACATACAATGTTCTTTGATCTATTTAAAAAATAAGTACAGTCCTGATAGAATTTTTAAATGTTGTTAGTAGAAACACAATCTTCTAGTACTAGATTAAGCACAAGATCGATTGCTGACTGTAAGAATTCTTGCATGAAAATAATTATATTATATTGGAAAGAAATAAAACTTAAGTGAGATCAATTCTGACTATAAATCCATAAACAAACTGACTTTAAAGCTTATTTTGAAAAAAAAAAATGTTACTGATTTAAACAGAAATCGTGTGTTCTCAAGATTTTTGAAGATTATTAAAAAGTATAAATCAATATAAAGTATGATAAATGTACATACACAAAACCAGTAGTAATAGAAGTAGCTATGCAAAGTTGTAAATAGAATAATAAAAATATGAAATATTTGTGAAGAATGAATGCATACACTGAAGCTATTAGAATTTCAGTACTTTATTAGTCCCTATTAACAACTGTATGGTGCTAAAAGCAAACTTGAACCATTTTGGCACCTTTTAACTATCCCTCTGCACAAGATTTCCTGTACATGGGGAGATGTGGCTTTGTCAGAGTAACGTATAGAAGCAGAGTAACAGTTATATAATTGAAACACATTAGGTTAAAGAAACATTACAAAGTGTAATATTATAAAAAGTCTATTTCAATAGAACTCAGTTGACAGGAGAGATAATTATTTGTGTTGTTAATGGAAAATCCACTTCACAAATTTTTTATTAATCTGTTGCTTTCTGAAGTTAGCATTCATTCAAAAGACTATGCAAGCAATTAAGAAGATGGTACTGTGAGGCAGGAAATTAACCTTTTTCTTCTTATAAGTCTTAAGAAGCTTGCTTTTGTGCATCAGCTAATTGAAGGTATGATTTTGTATGGAATTGATATACCAATATTTCTATCCTCTAGTAATTGTTGCTTTGATATAGAAGAGAAGTGAAAGCTTCCATGAATTTAATCTGCTTAAAATTATTAATGAAAAGAGAGAGAATAAAAAAAGATAGAAGAAAAAGAAAAAGAGAGAGAAAAAGACAGTTAGAAAGAGGTAGAGACACAGAGGGGGGAGGGAGGGGAGAGGAGGGGAGACAGAGGGTGGAGACAGGGGAGAATAGAAAAGATAAAAGAGAGAAGAGAGAGGAGAGAAAATTAAGGAGGGGAAAAAGGAGAGGGAGAACAGAGAAGAGGGAGACAGGGGAGACACACGAGAGATGAGGAAAGAGGGAAAGAGAGAGAAAGGGAAAGAGAGAAGGAGATGGAAGAGAGATGAGAGGGGAGAAAAGAGCGAGAAAAGAAAGATGACTGATAACAGAAAGAGGGAAAGAGAGAAGAGCGACAAAGAGAAAAAGAGAGGGAGAAAAGAAAGTGAAGACATTGTCATTTGGTTATTTGATTGATAACTGCCAAATTAACATGAACATCAAATTAAAATCCAGTAGCTCATTCAAACCATATCCCTACTTTAGAGACACTTAAAAAATAACCAATAAAGCTCATATACAGTTTTTAGGAGTGATAACTGAATTAAAGATAATCTAATTTGATAAAGTTGATGAAATTGTCTTTGTTATCATTAGCACCTTTGGGATGAATTCTTTAGGATGAATACTTCAAGATGAATTCTGCACTCAGCAGCTACCAGGTGACATTGCTGATGAGGATGGTAGAGCACTGGAACAGGTTGCCCTGCGAGGTGGCGGATGCCCCATCCCTGAAAACATTCAAGGCCGGGTTGGATGAGGCTCTGAGCAACCTGATCTGGTTGGAGATGTCCCTGGTCCTTGCAGGAGGGTTGGACTAGTTGACTTTTGAAGGTCCCTTCCAAGTCTAGCCATTCTATGATTCTATGATGTGCTTGGATAAATGTAACTTCTTGCCACAGTACCTTCTGGGTAGTTATTTTGCCAGGGTATTGAGGATACTCCTCTGTATGAAAATGTACAAAAAATTCCAATGGCCTTGCAACACTGATTTGCACACAGTTGATGGTTTGACGTCAGCCCGATAAATTTGCTTGATAGGAAATCTGGTACCGGATATTTGCCATTTTAAAATTCAAGCAATATAAAATTTAAAAAGTTAGAAGTTATTTAGAGTTACACAGATATGACTCAGTGAAAAGAATGCCTGATGAGAAAGACTCCTTAAGTCAGTGGCATATTTTCACTGGCTTTTGGAAGCTTTCATCCCAATTCTCTCCCCCATCTCACTGGGGAGGGGGAGGGGGAGCAAGGTATACAGTCTTGATGCTGCTGCAATAAAACAAGAATTTCTGACAATGATCTCCTTGAAGAGTTACTTCTGGCACAACAGCTACTCTTTCCAAAATTAAAGGCTTATTTAATATTAGAAGTAATTATTTTTATTTAAAAAAAAAATATTCCCACAACACTTTTGAGAGTCAAGAGATAGTCTTCTTAGATGTTTTTGGTTTTGTCATGTAAAAGCAAAACACCTGCTTTACTTCCAACTTGCCTCTATGTAGACCTTCTGTGCCTGTTACTAGGCTAACATAGGGCTTTGGATTTTTATTTTAGGTGTTCAGAGTTTTTTTAATCTAATATATAAATTTGGAATTTACATAGAAAACACTGAGGAGACTCCTGCTTTCAGTGCATTAGCAATCAAGTGAAGTTAATGACTAGAGATAGGTCACTGTTAAACAAAGACACAGGTTATATAAATAAATGCATCTCATTAGTTCAGGAGTATGACTGACAGAATAATGACAAAACTCTGCTGCTGCCCCCTGACCTCTGCAGAAATTGAGCAAAGGCCAGTTAAATATTTTAACTGAAGCATTTTTTAAAAAGTTAAATGAACTAAGAGCTTATGCATGAAAAAAGGAAAATACATCCCCATCCTCCTCCCCTCCAAATGGAATGGGAATAGTAAACTCTGTCAGTCTGAGGGGGTGCAGAAGATTGTCGACCTATTTTTCTCTGCCTGTATCCATTTGTGACAACATCCTTCTCTTATTCCAATATTGGGAGACACTCAAGTCAGCTGTTATAGCCGTGTCAACAGAACAGATAAAAGTAAAATTCAAAGCCATTTGGGAAAGATCAGAGTCACAGGACAGTAAGAACAACCTCCCAAACTGCAAGAGCTCAGAGAAAAACAATTAATATGTACAGGGAACAGAACTGTCACACTGCTATTTTTTCCAGGATTTTATAGAATCATAGAATCATAGAATGGTTAGAGTTGGAAGGGACCATCAAAGGTCATCTAGTCCAACCCCCCTGCAAGAAGCAGGGACATCCCTGACTAGATCAGGTTGCTCAGAGCCCCATCCAGCCTGGCCTTGAACGTTTCCAGGGATGGGGCATCCACCACCTCTCTGGGCAACCTGTTCCAGTGCTCTACAACTCTCATTGTGAA
>WHYT01013205.1:0-18536 GCA_009806455.1 Tetrax tetrax
AAAAAAAAAAAAAAAAAAGTGCAGTTCTAGGTTTTGGCCCAATCTGCTATTTTTTCAAGCTGGTTTCTAACCCCATGTCCCAGACTCCCAGTGATTCACGACAACCTCATCACTTTTGAGTTAACACAACAAACTTGGCTGCTAGTTGATCGTTTGTTAATACCAGACTCATTCCCATGAAGATGTGTCCTATCTAGAGAGAAAGTGCCTTTATCCTATGTCCCAGGTTTATGGCCAACCCATTTGGTTGCCTGGTGGAAGTGCAAAAGCAAGAGGAACAACGAATGCCACCTTCTGCACATTTCCCCCGAGGATCTGCAAGCACAAACACACGTGGAGGGATCGGTCCAGCTTGGGCACAGCACAACACCTGATGCAACACAAAGCACAGCAGCTACGTCCCATTATGGAGCCAAACAAACGCATTCCCCTAATGCAGTGCGTTCCCAAAATACCTGCACAGAAAATCCATATGCTTGGAAATGCAGGCATTTGTCCTTCTGCTGTCTCGGCTGTTAGCTGGAGGAGCGTGCGTCTTCTCCAGGGGCTTTGGGCAGATGGATGGTGAGAGCAGTAATTCAGCTCTCAGTCCCTGGGGATGCATGGAGGAATCGTACGTGGCATCTGATTCAGCTCTGCTGCCTCCTTGAGTCACCACTGAGATGGCTGGGTGGCCAAGATCATTAAATCAAACCTCCCAAAACAGAGGGCGATGCTGTCACCCCTTCCAAAATGTCAGCTGGCAGCACCTGAGGGAGATCCAGTGGATCTGTGCTCATTACCTTGAATCTGGATGCCTTCCTCCTTTCCCTCGGCAGGTCGGAATGAGACTGGCGTGGGGGAGACAGCCGGCTCTGAAACTGCGGGAGAACCCACGCAGGCAGAGCTGAGGCTGAGAACCGGCACAGACGGGCCTCTGGCTTCTGAAAAAGGGGGGAGCCCCTGCGGACCCTCCCCTTTCCAGAGGGCTGGGCTGCGCCAGAGCGGAAACGGCTGCGGTGGGTGCTGGCTGCAGGGGGGGCCGGTTTGGGCGATCACCTCCAGGTGGGACCACAGGTGGTCCCTCCCCTCTGACGGGCCTGAGCATCACCTGCGGGCAAAAATCCCCTCTCCTCCCAAGCATAGGATACCTGAGCCTTGTCACATCCCAGGCTGTCTCCCGCTGCCCCTCGCTGTGGCCGGGATGCTTTGGCTCGCCACCCAGCTCCGTTCACGGGACGGACCCCAGTTTGCAGGCGCAGCCACCACCCCTCTCCTGGCAGGGCCGGCGCCCCACGCCCGGGGTCAATGTCACGGGTGTCAGTGGGTGCAGAGCGGCCGAACGGGGCCGACGCCTCCTGCCCCCTCCTCGCCGCGCCGGCGTGGGAATCGGGGGTCTCGCCCCCGCGCTGCGTGGGGGCTGCAGCGGCAGAGGACCCCGGCCCGACGAGTGGGCGTGGGTCCCGGCGTGGGGTGGGCGCGGGTCCGGGCGCGGGTCCCGCTGCGGCCGCGGGGGGGCAGGCGGAGACCGCGGGAGCCGGGCGGGCGCCGTGCGTGGGCTCTCCGCCTGGCGATGCGGGAGAGCTGCGGGCTGCGCGGCTGGGCTCGGCCGGCGGCTCCCGGAGGGTGATGACCTCGTTCGTGAAGTGAAATCACACCGACACGGAGTTAACGGGAAAAAAAAACACGGGAGATGGGCTCCTGAGGGGGTTTGGGGGTGAGCTCAGCCTCGACGGGCACAGGGAGAGGGCGGGGGAGCAGGAGCTGAGCCCGCACCAGGACCAGGTCACCAAACTGTACCCAAACGCCCTCCCCTGCTCGCCGGGCTTTCCACCTGGCCCCCTCCGCGGCGGAGCTAGTCCGTGGAATGTCCGTGTCCGTGGGTGCCCCAGGGCAGGCACCTCCGCAGCTCCAGCTCGCGGGTGCGGCCTGGAGTCGACGCCTGCCGTGCCCAGCACAGCCTCCTCAGCAGCCGCTCTGCTCCCACCTCGAGCTCGGTTCCCAGCATCCCTCCTGTCTGTGCCACCGAAGACCCTCGCCTGCAAGTGGGAGCTTTGTTTCGGGGCGCGGGGCAGGCGCTCACCCCACCTGCAGCCAGCATCCCCGCCTGGGATGCGCCGCAGTTGCCGGGGCAATGGTTTTGATGTGATGAACAGAGGGAAATGGTGATGCCACCAGCTGGGAAAGGGTAGCATGAACTTTATTTCCCGTTCATTGAAGCACAAATTACCACAAGAAACAGCTTCCTTGCGTGCAAACAGGGGAAACCGCGACCCTTTGGGCTGCACAGCCCTCCCTGGGCTCAGACACCAGGCTCCCAGCAAACAGCCCCGGCCTGCCGCTTGAGCGGAGCTGCGGGTTTTCCATGGAAATGTCTGTTTACATTGGGAGACAGATACCAGGGTGTTTGGGAAGGCTGTTTTGGCAAGCGCGGGGTGGACATGGCCTCAGCGGGATGCTCTGGCTGTGCAGAGAGCTGGCTCCCCTCTCCGGGACGCTCGCACCGGGGCAGGGCGGGAGGTGGAGAAGGAACCAGTGACCCCGCGGTGGGACGGGAAAGGGCTGTGTCCTCCAGCCCAACTGGGAGAGGGTGCCAGCAAAGGCTGCGATTGATCTTACAGCAGCAGATGAGGAAAGGCAAATCCTAGACTTTTCAAAGTCTCCAAAAGTGGCATCTGTCGAACATCTGCCTTCACCCTGGGCATCAGCCCTTCCCGCTGCAGAGGGTCTCGGGCAGGAGCTGTGGTCCAGGAGCAGGGAAGATCCAACAGCGGTATTATTAGACTCGCTCATGGATGGAATTGCACTCACTGATTTTCAAAACCAGGAGGGACCGTGCGTAATTATCTCGTCTGATCTGTGAGGAGGGGAGGGCTGCTCGGGGTGGAAAGGCCAGTGGAAAAACTAGCCAAGAAACGCTGATTAGTGCAGAGCCTTCCCGCATACCCCGTTCTGCATGACTCCTCCTGTCCTGCTTTCAGATGATCCTGCTGAGGATGAAATGAAGAAACCCTCAAGGAAATTTAATGTGGCTGCAGGAAATACCTGAACCTTTCCGCAGGAGGAAACGGAAGCAGAGAAGGTTGAGAGGCAGCGAGGGGCTGGGATGCTCACCCAGGGAGCATCCTCAGGCTGCAGGGGCTGAGGAGATGAAGAGAAGGTGATCATCCAGGGCTGGGGAAAGAAGGGACAGAGATTTCCTTCTAAGAGAAAGGGAAAGATCCTCTACACTCACTCAGAAAATCCCTGTTCAGATAATTCCCTAGTGAGAAGACAAATCTGCTGCTGGACACGGCATTGCCGTCTGGAACCTGTTCTGAGCCTCTCTCGTTACCCCTCTGGTCTCCTCATCAGTGGTGAACACACGCACAAACGGCCACCGCAACGAATATATATTTATAACAATCATAATTATTATTCTTTCACCAATTTTCTCTTCCGTGGATGGAGCCTGGCAGAGACTACAGAGCAGGCAAAACTGCTAAAGCAGAAAGTAATGGTGCCCTCAGGACGAATAAAAAGCCTACTTCAAACCAGCAGATGCTGCTGAAAGCCTCAGCGCAGGAAATATCTGCAGAATGAATCGGGCGGTTTATGGAGCTTGGTTTGCAGGTTTTACAAGAAAGTTTCACCGGCCCGGGAGGGGAAGGGAAACGAGGACAAGGGGCTGGCACCTCGGGGAACGGGTGCCGGCACGGGGTGGCATTCCCCGGTGATTTATGGGTCTGGCATGAGCCCCAGTGAGGAACACAGAGGGTTCCCTGCTCGCCCATTCCCCAAAGCAGCCACGCAGGAGCCAGCCCCTCAGTGAAACCCTGGGTTGTGTCACAGTGAGGGGCTCCGCACCACCAGTTCTTGGGGTCACCGGGGTCTCAGCCCTGGGGAAGGAAGGAGGGACACAATCCAGGGGCAATAAACAGGAGAGCACCCTTGGTGAGAAACGAGAGGTCCCTGCCCCACGCTGCTCCTCACGCTTTTGGGCTCAGTCTACAGCCACAGCGTGAGCTCTGTGTGCGCCTCGGGTTTGGGGAGCCCCGGGGAGCGGTTCAGGAGACGGGGCACAGGCGGGCTGCATGCAAAGGGCAGGTGATACCCCCCAGCCGCAGCTGCTGCCCGACGCCAGGAAAAAATAAACAGATCAAGCAAACAAGGTTCCTGTCCTGAAAAGCCTTCAAACTGCACTGGGAAGGGCTCAGGCAACCCAGCAACAGCTGGAACAAAGGCATTCCTGCGTGTGCTGCTGAGGTTTGGCACGTGTCTCGCAGTTCCAGGATTTTTTTGTTTTTTATAGTACGTCATAAAATAATGTTCTATATTCCATATATTTTTATGGCCGGCAGGAGAGCAGCAGAGGGCAGGGAAGGGCGGCAGGCTAGCCAGCAGGAGGAAGGCTGTGGGAGAGGGGTCTCCAGAGGAGCAGCTCGAGGTGGCCAGGTACCCCGGGCTGGGGTCTGGGCCGGGGCAGGAGCGGGCGAGCACTGGGGCGACGCGCCCAGACGTCGGCGAGAGGGATGAGTCAGGGCTGAGGGGGGAAGCTACCGCCCCGGCTGGCTTCTCCCGGGGAAGAACGCCAGGGAAATCCCCGCGTGTGCGCTGGGAAAAGGCTGTCCCCTCCCATGCCAGACCAGGGACAGCCAAGGTGTTCTTCGCCCGCGCGCAGGATGCTGCGTTGCTCACAGCAGAAGCGTGGAGGTAGGAAGCCAAGCAGCGCTGTTGTGGGAAGGGCACGGTACGGAGCCCCTGCCAAACTGGAACCAAGCCCTTGGCTTCGGGACGGGGCTCATTAGATGCTTAATTTTTGAGATGTTCCCTAACTTTATGGATTCTTTTCTGGCCAAGCGTGGAGACTTGCCTGTGGTCTCCAATGGCGTCTGAGGGCCCGGGCTGCCGGGGCGGGCGAGCAGCGCGGCGCGTCAGGACCTGCGGCGCCGTGGGTGGCTGGGCGGGAAGGCGGGCGGTAGCTGCGGGCCGCATGGACCCGAGCCCGCCCGCCTGCGCCAGGCGTGTTCCTGCAGCCCTTCCCGGGCGATCCCGGCGGGAGCCCAGGTGATGGGTTCTCTTTGGTCCCTGCCTCTGGGACGGCTCCAAGCCTTTGATTCCAGAGGCTTGTCGGGACACCGTAGCAGAGGCAGAAGGTGCGTGTAAACAGCGGGATTAAAAAAAATCAGTCCTGGGGCTGTGTTGAGGGTAAAAATGGCAGTGAGGTAGCCCAGAAAGAGCCACCTCAGCAAATACACATATTTGTTTAACCCCCTAGGAGCTAACAGCAATGGGGAAGGGGTCAGAGCTCGGGAAGTGGGAGGGGGTGAAGGCCAGGGGAGCTCTCACTCGAGAAGAAGGCTGGAAGGAGGATGCATCGCTGCCAGCTCAGCAGAAGATGTCCAGCGGGGAAGGAAGGAGCAATTTTTAGGTAAAACGATAGGACTGCCTAGACACCCACGTTGTTTATTGGTGGGAAAGCTGGAGTCTTTCAGAGGGAAGGTGTTAGGAAGGCTGTTTGTTGTGGCTAGCCCTGCAGAACAGCACCCACGGGTCTCCGTGGCGCAGAGTTGCGGCTGGAGCAGGACTGGGGCTCGCTCCCTCCCGTTCCTGGCAGGTCGTGTAACGGCTCTCGCGTTTTCTCCCAGTAAAATACAGCTGTAGGTCCCAGCTTGCCTGGCACACAGCAGCAGCACAAAGCGAGCAGAAGCCCTGTCAAAGCCGGCTGGCGGAGAAAGAGCTCTTCCTCTGAGCGCCCGGGGTGTTCCTCTCCGTTGCCCAAACAGACAGGCCGTGGCCAGGAGTTAATATTCCTCTGGCGTGGTGCCGTGCCCGGGGAGGGTGGCAGGCTCTTGCATTTAATAACTTATTTATCTTTCCTTATTGCAGGAATGATGACAGTTTTCATTATTAAGCTGCTAGGTAATAGTCTAGCCTTTGGTGGGAGCTGAATCATCATCCCCTCTTTGCTGACAATTTGATTCAATTACCCGGGAGAGGTGTGACAGGGAGGAGGGCGCGCGGTGCCCTGCGGCTGCCGCAGCGGCCGCCCTCCACCCAGTCAGCTGCCGTGCTCGGTGCCGACGGTGCAGGGACGGCGGGGTGGGCACAGAGGCTGCTGTGCACCACACGAGGCGATGGCTGGGATGGCAGCCGTCCCCCAGAGAAGCTCTCTTCTGCCCACCCGTGTTGCCCCTTGTTCCTGCCCACCCCAAGGAGCCCACCCATCCCTTACCATGGGGCTTTGCAGGGCACCAGGCATAGGGCGATGGGGAGCAGCTGGCCAGGGAGCAATGAGCCTGACCCACCGCAGTACCCTGTCCAGCACGGGGCAAGGTGCAGTGGGACACCGGAGAGGGCTCTCCAGCTTCTCCCTTGCTTTGGAAGCGGCTTTTTCCTTCCCAGCCCCAGGGGATTTGGAAACCACCAGCCCGGAGTGGTACGTGGTGCGTGTGCTGTCTCGCTGGAGGGGAGCTGCAGAGCGCCTGGCGAAGATGCTCCCCAGGCAGCGGCTGCAGCCGGGCAGCGGGAGCTCCCAGAAGGAGCCAGCGCTGCACAGTTTGTGGACATGGCTAACAAAACGAGGACGAAACAGAGAGAACCTGGCCGGGACCCAGCAGCATCTCTGTGCCTGCGCCGCAGCGCAGGGATGCAGCTCTGGATGCTGCTAGACCACGCTCGCGGATGCAATGATATATGCAATCAATTAAACATGACCAATTTTTAATTAGATGTATAAACACGCCTGAAGTTAAATGAAGTCTCTTTATAAAGAAGGAATGCGGCGTGGTACCGTACTAAATGAGAAGCTCATGCCGTTCCCAAATGGGAGCTCCCCAGATTCACGCGTGGAGCCGCCTCTGGAAATTGACCCCTCGCCTTCCACCCCGCAGAAGTTGCTGCCCATGGTCAGAGGGGTCTGGGTGCGGGGACGGGGGCTCGCAGCCACTGGCAGGGCTGAGGGCAGGGAGAGGGGCTGCATCTTGCTCCTTCGGGACCCTCAGAGCAGCTGGGATGAGCCCAGCTCCCACTTCAAACTGTGCTTTGCAGCACCACTGCGCTCTCCCTGCACCAGCCCCCAGCCAGTCCCAGCTGCGGTGCGTGCCCTCCCCTCCCGGACACACACCTTACAGTGCTGCCATCACACGGGAAAGAAACGGAAGAAAAAACACAAACTGGTTTCTAATTATGCCTTGTTTGCTTTCATTTAGAGCTAAGTCAGCCCACACAAAAGTTATTCTCCATATTAGAAGAAATATATATTAAAAAAAAAAACACAGATGCATAGCTTTATAAAAAAAAAAATCAAGATATAGAAACTAAGTAGCATCTATTTCCACCTTTCCCCTTCTGATTAAAAACTATTTGCATTTCTAAACAAACCGTCATTAACGTGGACCAAATATTACTAGGGCTCTTCTTTCTGGTCAGGGTAATTAAGCACGCGGCACGGCGGCGAATGGCTCCTTCCCCGTTCAAATCAGCTCCTTCCTCAGGCTCAGAGGAGAGCAGAGGACAGGTTGTGCAGCAGCTCGTTGCACTGGTACCTCACGGACCAGAGACTGCAGTGCCTGCGGGGGCGGCTGGCTCCGAGCATCCCGCAGCCCTGCATCCCACAGCCCTGCATCCTGCATCCCGCAGCCCTGCATTCCACAGCCTTGCATCCTGCATCCCACAGCCCTGCATCCCACAGCCCTGCATCCTGCATCCTGCAGCCCTGCATCCCCCATCCCGCAGCCCTGCATCCCCCATCCTGCAGCCCTGCATCCCGCAGCACCCCAGCCCTGGGCCAGGGTGCCGGGGGGACACATCTGAAGATGAACAGCCCACCAAGGATCAAACCCTGTGAGACATTGGGTGCCACCAAGGGGATGCAGCGCCCCGATGTTTCACAGTTGGGACACTGCCGCTGCCCCCACGCCTTGCTGCGGGAGGGGCCGGGTGGGAGCCAGGCGGATGCTCTGCCACGCAACGGCCCCTTCCTCTCGCCTGTGCTCTGGCTTCTGAAATGTTCTGTGGGCACGTCAGTGTAGTAATTGTGAATGAAAACGGTTTGCCAAGACTCTTCCTTCGTTGCAGGGCAGGCCCTGCTGGCACCCACCGCCCCGAGGCGCACAGGACCGCCCTGCTCCCGTCGGGGTCCCCCGCTGCGGCCCCGGCATCTGTTTTCCGGGGGATATTGGCCAACATTCCTCTCAAATAACATTCCAGAGATATTTACAAGATATGTACCGAAAATAAATACACGAGAAGAGAATTTATTAAAAATAATAAAACCGAGGAGCTGAGGAGTGCCTCGCCTGCCCCGCTGACACTGCGCAGCCGCCCGCAGTGCTGCCCGTGGGCCGCTGGGACGGAGCTGGAGCAGCCCAGCGAAATGGAGGCAAAATGGAGCCGTTAACTGTTACCACTCATGCAGCAGCATGGTTTTGGCATCGGCTCTCTGGAGTGGGGCCGATGGAGCTTGGAGGAGTCACCCTCCCTGGGGTCATATGGATGCAGGTCACTCCCTCGCTGCAGCTCTCGCCTGCCCGAGTCGCCCATCCCCAGCACCCGCTGCCGCTGTGCCTGTCAAGGGTGCCGAGCTCACAGCGGAGCGTGAAACTGCGCGGAAGTGCTGTGCTGAAGCGGAGAAAAAAAGCAGACTATTAATTAACAGCAACTGTACAGCTAATGGGGCTTTTTTCCCTTCCTAAACAATTCATCAAAGTGATTTCATTGAAATTTAGCTGATGGGGCGCTAAATGCAGCTGGTCTGTCCTGCTCTGTTTTTTTTCTGTCCTGGCTGGAACAGAAAGCTGATATTGCAGCCTGGGATTTGGGATTAACTGCACACTTTGGGGATGGAGGCAGTGGGAGTGAGCAAGTCAGTGCTTCTGCCCCTGCCAGGCTTTGGAAGATATAGGGGCTGTAAGTAAAGGGGTTACAACACACAAACCTGACATAACACTCACCCCTTTCATTATTCACCACCTTTACTGCCTGCGAGTTCGTTTAAATACAGAGCAGAAACTCCTGCTGGGCCAGTTAGGGACTGTAATAACGCCAGGGCGGGGAGGAAGGCCAGGCTGGTTATTGGTGATGCTGTGACTGGATGTGTCACGCCGTTACCGAGTACGCTTGACAGACCCCTGAAATGGCTCTGCTCCACAGAAAAACTTCGAAAAATAATAAGGTCGTTAAAATTTTTAGTGTTTTTTTTAAGATTGCTCTTATATAGAAAGAGGGAAAACAGCTGTTTACTGCTTTAAAGGCTTGGTTTTTTCCTTAGAAGTCAGATTGCTCTTAGAATTTAAAGGTACAGAGAAAGGCTAAATGCAACCTAGAAAACTGCCCAGTATTTCAAAGCGCTCGGCTGAGCGGTGCCTCAGAGCGCGGGCTCGGCTCTGAGTGTCCGCCCGCTGTCCCCGTCAAAGCTGCGCGCTGACGTGTTTTGTGGAGGTGCTCCCGTACCTCTGCCTCCTGTACGCTGCCAACACCCCGAGCTCGGGGGCAGCTACACCTTTTAGAGAGGATGGCAGGGCTTGTCCCGAGGTCCAGCCCTCTCCATCATTTGTAACTGCGGTGCTCGCGGAGCTGCCCTTCCTGGAAGCGGGCAGGGGCAGGGGACTCACTGGGTCACTTGGGTGCTCTGAGAGGTGATGCTCCATGAGCCACAGCCTCTCTGCAGCCCAAGAAGTCCAGTTCTCCCTGGAAACCCTCTCAGCTGTCCAACCTGCCTGTGTTTCCAAAGAGCTAGAAAGCTGCTGATCAGCAGAAGCATCCATCTCTCACACCAAACTATTATTTTCTTGCTTTACACTCTTGTCTTGCGTCTCCGTAGGAGGTTGGTGTTGCAGGCATGCTGGGTCCTATGGCTGGTGCTGTGCTCCCACCAGCACAACAGCCATAGAAAGAAGAGAAGAGAAGAGAAGAGAAGAGAAGAGAAGAGAAGAGAAGAGAAGAGAAGAGACGAGAAGAGACGAGAAGAGACGAGAAGAGAAGAGAAGAGAAGAGAAGAGAAGAGAAGAGAAGAGAAGAGAAGAGAAGAGAAGAGAAGAGAAGAGAAGAGAAGAGAAGAGAAGAGAAGAGAAGAGAAGATATTTTCAGGAAAGGAATATTCAAGAATATTTACAACGATCATCTAGTCCAACTGCCTGACCACTTCAGGGCTGACCAGAAGTTCAAACATGTAATTAAGGGCATTGTCCAAACGCCTTTTAAGCACTGCCAGGCTTGGCGCACGGAGCCGCGCTCCGGGAAGCCTGCTCCAGCGAGGTGGGGTGGGAGCTGCAGTCCAGGGAGACGGCGATGGACAAACAGGATCCAGCTGCCAGAGGAGCAAATCCTGGAGCCTCACAACTTTCCCATCCAGCCATGAAACAATCTGCTGATTTTATTGAAACCAGATCGCCGGCTTCATCCCGCAGCCGCTGCTTCAGCCGGTTCGTCACGTCCAGCGGCCCCCGGGAGCTGCCCGGCTCTGTGAGGGGAGCAGGCGAAGATGACAGAAGAGACGCAGGCTGGCCGAGTTCCCCCGCCACAGCCTTGCCCACCCTCACAACATGCGCACATATGTTTCCGAAAAAGGTGGGTCAAGGCGTTGCCAAGATCTGGAGGGGCTGGCTCCAAGCCCACACGGCTCCCATGAAGTCCTGCCTGCCAGACTTTTACCCTTTGGCTTGTCCTTCTCCCCGTAGCATCCCAGCTGGTCCTTTCCTCTGGTACCTCTCCAGCTGCCTTGTTTGTGGAGAACAGGGCTGGCATCTCCTTTCCCCGGCAGCGCAGTGTGCGGGGAAATGCTGACGTGCCCCGGGCTCAGCCCCAGCCCGAAGCCCTCGTGCTGGTAGGTGCTGGTCCAGCTCTCCTGACCCAGCCGAGGGGGCTTTGCTGGCGTTGGGGTCCCTGAGGCGGCTCCTCTGCCCCCAGGGACCGAGGGAGGTGGACAACGGGGTAAAACTGCCCAGCTCCCCCTCGCTTTAAAAGTGGGTGCTTTTTTTTTTTGCAGAGATTTGGCTGACCTTAGTAGGGGGGAGAAATGGGCAGAAAAATAATAAAAGATGGAACGTGAAACAAGCTGGTCGGGAGCCACTGTCCTAAAGGGGAGACGAGCGAAACCCCAGCCGCCTGAGATGTCAGAGCACCTATGATTTCAGTTCAAAATATTCCTGCAAGGGTGGTGCTTCTGTTTCACAACACTACTTACAGGGTGTTAAACCACACAAAGGCAAGGTGTGATCTTGTACAAACCCTCTGAAGGTCAGGGGTTCCACGCCGTCCCGGGGGTCCCACCTGTGCACCCCTCGGCCCCGCTGGCCTGCCCGGCGTGCCAAGGCCGGCTGAGGGAAGCGCTGGGGATCAGGTACCGCACGCGGTGGCGGGGAAGGGGAAGGTCGGCCGTCGGGGTTGCTGAGGAACTCGGCCAGCACGCGACCTGCCCGAGCAAAACAAGCCTGCCAACGGCACTTGGAAATCAGCCGTGCCTTCAAACACCGCTCTGCTTCCCCTGCCCCCGACTGCACATTGAAACATCTGGGGGGCACCCGTGGGGCTGGGGGCTGCCCGTCATTTCTCCACAGCGGCTTTTGGACAGGGTGAGGGACCCCTCTCCTGCGGGACACGCGGATCCTCTGTCTGTGCAAAGAACGCGCCCAGGCCTGTCGTAATAACGCTCCTCTCGGGATAAGGGCTTCACCCTGGCTGTCTTGCCATCCAGGAAAATATCCCAAAGATTTTAACAAGGCGGTGTGTTATCCGCCCCCCACCTCCCCTCTCGGCTCAGAGAAACAGTTCCCAAATTACCACGGGGGGGTAAGTGAAGCAATAGCAGGGATGAGTGACTGTGCTTACAGGCCATTTGGCGGCAGCCAGTTAAATGTCTATTTTTGGCACTTTTTTTCCCCCAAAGTCTGATTTTTTTGAAACAGAGAAAATTAACAAAACCCGGAGCTAGCTGATTTCAACAAAGTGTTTTGATGAATAATATGCCATAATGGGCCAGAACAAGATAGGGAGTGTGTCTCATCCCGCTGCACATCACATTTCACACGCGCATCCGCTTGTTTCCAGCCTTCCTGCCGGCGCTGTGATTGGAGAGTCTGTTTTCTTTCACAATCTGCTTCCACTGCTCCAAAATGGAACATTTCAAGGGTTCTAGAGAAAAAAGTTGTTTTTTTTTTCTTCCATCAGTGCCATTCTGTCAAGAGACTTCTGCAGGAAGTTGAGGACAATCAACTTGTGAAGTGGGGAAATTTTCTCAGAATGCAAATATCGTCCCTCCGTCGTCCGCAGATTAAATCCTGTGGCGGTGCAGGTCACCGCGGTGAAGGGGTGGCCCCACGTATCCGCACCCTTCCACGCACCTGAGCTGTTTTGGGGACAGACCGATTGCTTTGTTACATATTCATTACGATGGTCTCTCCTTAGCGTCTTGGGTAGAAAAACAAGTGTGAATGGAATGAATGGCTGATCGTGAAAACTGTGTGCCTATTTACCTTTCATTTTGTGTGAAAAAAATCCACAAGCCCTTAAACCATCTTCTCTCTGTTGTCTAAAAAAAAAAAGAATTTTTAAAAAAGTAAGAGAAACGTGCAGGCCTATTTGTGGGATCGGTCCCTGCTGCCCAGTCCTGGTCTTGAGCCAGGATGCTGGGACCTCCCGAGGAAGCTCCGGAGAGGGAGCGGTGGCCTGGGACTGGCTGCGGACCTCTGTTCCCTTGGGTGGCAGAGCCATGTGCTCCCATTTATAAATTAATTACATTTCGTATCGGATCCACCAAGGAGGAGGGCGATGCTCTGCCCTGTGCGGAACATGTGGATGATGCAGGGGTGTGGAGGACCTTCTGCCCCGCCAGGCAAGTCTAACGGAGGTTTTCTCTGCGGACAAAACGTGCTGCCAGACGGGCTTCACATGCACACCTCTTCCTGGGAGCTCAGGGTGGAAGTGGGAAGGTGAAGTGGGATGCTTTGATAGAGAAATCCATAAGGCACACGGCGCGGGTGCTGGATGCGCAGCACCTAGCTCTGCCTCTCTAAAACAGGGCAGAGAGGAAATCCCAAGTCAATTAAGCAGCCAGCCACATTTGCTCCAGGAGCATTTGTTGAAAAGCCATAAGTAATGTACTTCCCCTGACTTTAGTGATCAATGCTACTTACCCGCATGCACTCTAATTAATAAAACCTTTGTTCGCTTGGCCCTGGTCCACGCCGGCTTTTTAACGCCGTACGTTCTCTGGAGCAGCCCAGACCCCCCCGCAGCCTCCGCCAGAGCTGCCTGCTCGCTTTGCTGGTCCTTGCTGAGATCAGAGGGGATGGAGAGAGGCGTTCTGCCCTGCCCCGGCCCCAGGGGAGCCCACGTGTCCGGACATGGGGTGCCCAGGAGGTGCCCCCTTGGAAGAGACCCCAAAAAGGTGGCTGGCCAGGTCCAGAGGGGGTTGATGGAACTGGCTCTGGTGAGACCCCCACAGCCAGAGCTGGACCAGTCCTGCAGCAAGCTCCCAGCAGCCAAACTGGGATGGGCTTTCCCTGCCTCTGCACAGTGTCCCACCTGCGTGTCTCAGAACAGATGTTTTGCTGGAGATGCTTTAATTCATGGAAATGTCTCCACTTGTGAACACATGGGCACATTCCTGTGTGGAAAAGTGCTGTGTGGAAATGACTCTCAGAGAGAGAATGTCTCCCAGTCACTCTGCATGCGCAGGGAATTACCGAGTGAGAGAGCAAACAGCATGCACTGTCTAGCAGGCAGCGAACACGACTGATCCCCTCTCCTTCAGGAAGAGAACCAGATGCTTTTAAGTCTGGGGCTCTGAGTGTCTAGTGCCATTTCAACTTGTTTTGCTGTGTGCAGCCTCTAGACCTTGGAGGCTTATTTCACCTGGGTGCCGGGATGGCTCGCCCGCTGATGGACAGCCCGAGCCCCTTCTCCTCCGTGTCAGCATCTTCCCAGCAGCAGCATCCACACCCCCGGCTGCCACCCCAACACCCAGAGCTCAGAGGCCGCCCATGCCAGGGCTTGCCAGCCCCGGGATTTCTGGACAGCTGCGGACCGAGCCACACGCCGTGGGGTCGGGAGCAATTTGCCGTCAGGAGGGGCCGGAATGGTGATGCACAGCTGGAGCGGCGGCGGGGGGTGAGGGGCTCTTCATCTCCCTTCCAGTGCCCGGAGCCGTGCTGTTGCCCATCTCTCTGATCTGTGCTCAGAGAACCAGGAGCAGCAGCATTGCCTGGGGAATACGCCAGATTTATTTCGAGCTCACATGAACGCTGCCTTGCAGCCCTGGGATGTTTAACCCCGTCCAGGAGGAATGATCTTTCTATTGCGCCGCAGGTAATTAATTGTTGCAGAGCCCCCAGGAGATCCGACAAACAGAGGGCAGCTCCCAGGCGAATCCCCAGATCCGCACAGTGCCGTGCGCCGCTGCCACCGCAAGGGAGCCGGGCGGCTCTCGGCGTCCAGCCAGCGCGGTGCAGGGTGCGGAGCGGGCAGTTCACAGCAAACGATGGGGCCCAAGGGCCAGCTCCAAACCGCCACAGCAGCAGTGCCAGAGCGGGTTACTGGGCGATGCGCCCTGCGGTGGAGTTTAGAGTCTCCAGTAACAGCATCAGGGCCCAATATCTTGTCCGCTGCGGCTTTCCGTGGGGCAGAGACCCACACCCTCTCCCCTGGGCGCCTGATGGGATGGTGGTGGGTCCCCAGGCAGGTGATGGTGCAGCTGATCCCGGTCCGCAGGGGCAGGGTGGGATGCAGCACCCACCATGCCACGGCTCGCTTCCCTTGCCTGCCTCGTTTACCACTTTCCTGGCTGTTGTGGGACAAACCAGCTTTTTGCGCAAATCTGTCTGTAGCAAGAAGTCAGCGAGTTTCCCTGAGTGTGGTTTTCGTGTATTTTTAATAAAGGTCACTCTGTGTTTCCTGGCAAAGGCAATCAATACTGGTTCATTATTTATAAGGGATCCCACTGGTCTGTAACTACCTGTGGCTGGAGCACACAGCAAGTTATGTTTGCAGCATCTTTCCTCTGTTGGAGGGTCCAGCTGTCCTCTGCCGCTGCCCAGCCCGAGGGGCGCTCCAGTTTAAAGTATTTCCCCCTCCCTCGCTTCCTGAGATGGGGCTGGCAGGAGCCCACAGCTCTGTTGAGGGGCCAGCCTTCCCAACGGAGCCCACCCACTCACCCACAGGTAGTTCCTGGCAGCCCCGTGGCCATCTCCGTGCCGCGGGCACTGCTGGGCTAACAGCAAGGAGATTTGCTGCAGCCAGTGGTCCTGCCGCGAGGACTTTAGCCGTCCCCCCTTCCCCATCCCCGTTCCTGCTCCCTCCTGCCCTCGAACCTCCTGTGCTGGCTTTTCCCGGCTGCTCGACGCCTGCAATGATTTGTCCAAGCTGCGCCTACACTCAGAGCATCGTCTCGGCCGGTTCCCGGTGGCTGTTCACCCTCAGCCTGGCTGCAGAAAGTCGTGTGGCTCTTCCTGAGAGATGAGCTGCTCCAGCAAGCGATCCCACGGGGCAGGGCTGGATAGTTACTCAGGATTAGGCTGGGGTAGTTACTCGGGGCACGGATCTCCCCGTTCCCGGGCAGATCAGCAGCCTGGGCCGTGCCGATGGGGTACCACGCGGGTGCCAGCGATGAGGCTGGGATTTCCCGTGGCTGAGGGTGCCCACGGCGGGACGGTGCCGGGCCCCCAGCAGTGGCTGCCCCTTGCTGCAGCCGCAGCCCCCTCACCCCGACATCCCTCCCCTGCCCTCTGCTCAGAGCCAAGCAGCAGCCACGGCTGTGTGAAAAGCTGTGCTTGCTGCTACGAGGAGAGAGAGAGAGATTAATGCCTTAATAAATTTGATTTCAGAGCAAACGAGATGGCTGCTCCTCCACGGCGCGGCTGTGTTAACCTGGTTTTACATTGCCGGCTGGGATGGGAAGCGCGGCTATTTTTAGGCTCTTATACCAGTGGAAGAAAAGAAAAAGAAAGAAAAAATAAAGAAGAAAGTATAAACCCTGCAGTAAATAACTGGGACCGGAGCGAGCTGTGGGAGCACATCTGGACCTGCTCTCCTGGTGAACCCCCACCTGAGGCCCAGCCACGGGTGTCTGGGCTCCCCAGGTCTCAGGCTGGTGCTTCTCGCTGGGGAGGGCTTGGGACTGGTCCCAGGGCTGGATGGGGACACTGGAGGTCTCCAGCCAGACACAGAGGATGGTGGGTGCCCTATCCTGCCTGTCCCATTGCACTGGTCCTGTCCCATGTCCTGTGGGTGGGCTGTCCCGCTCCTTCATCCCTCCTGGTCCTGGTCCTCACTTCCACTCAAACTAGTCTCAGTCAGGGTGATGGAGCCCCAGGGGAAGGTCCCTGGCAGGAAGGAGAAGGGACATCCAGAGAGGCAGAGCCTTGCAGCGAGCACCCCATGCGGCACTGTTCACCAGAGAAACCTCCCTGCCTTTACCCTGGCGCTAATGAGCCGGAGATAATTAGAGCAGATTCACATCTGGCCGCAGTGTGTGGTTACCTCCTGCTCCCTCAGCCCCGCGACGGCGGGTGCCAGCCAGGTGCTCCCCTCCGCAGCAGACGAAGGGTCTGACGGGGAGATTGTTCACTCATGGAAGACCAGGGAGAGCTTGTCCCCGTTTCGGGTAGGGCAGGCACATCCCCGGCACCACCGAACTGCAGGGACCTGCCAGCAGCTCTCTGAAGGAACACTTCAGAAGGAGTTCCTTCTGATTTTTATGATTATTGTTATAGTCTGAAGGATAAAATAAAAGAAAGGAGAGAGCGAAACACATGACCATCTCAAGTGGAAAAAAAAATGAATCATTGCTCTTAAAAACCCAGGGAAGGAGTGTTTCACCTCCCTCTCTTTCCCGTGAAGAGCAGGGAAAAGCCGAGGCAAATCCCACAGCCGTGTCAAGGTTCCTGAACGTACGTTTTCCTCGGGATAAACTTGTGCGAGAAGAGGGGGCGAGCCACAGCGGAGCAGAGCCGGCACAGGGGCTGCGCTCACCGGCGCTGCAGGTCGGCGGCTGCCGAGCGCCTGTGGCCAATTTACTTACAGTTCATTGACCTGAAATTGGGAATCAAAAAGGAAGAGAAATTGTAAATAAATGTTCCAGCGAGCCTCATTTGTACCTCGGGGGGCTGTACAAGATCACAGAGGGTCGGGACGAAGCATCCGGGTGATGGCGAAGCTCTAAGCACGACCCATCCTGCCGATGGGGCTGAGATCACGGCGCGAGCAGGAGCTGGCTGCAGGTACCGGCTGCGGGAGGGAGCTCGGCCGCTGACCCTGAACGTCCATGTGGAGTAATCAGCTCGCTTCCCCTTCAGAAAGCAAAGCCCTGGGATGTTTGCAGCGGGGAGAGGGATTAATAGCCCAGAACTACGTGTCGGGCCAAGCACATGGCTGTGTCTGAGCAGAGGGCCGAGCTCACAAGGAGCGATTGAGGCTGGCTTTCCCAAAGCTCTGCTGGAGATGCCCAGGGGTGGATTTTGGGTCCCTGTGGGTACAGCATCCCCCGCTGTACCCACGGGACCGCTGTCAGCCCTCAGGACCCCGCAGGCCACTTCCATCGCTCTGGGTTTTTTTGTTCCAGTTGGGTTTTGGTGGAATGAACACCAGTACGAGCCTGGGAATTGCTTCTGGTGCATGGCATCGGGGTGTGCGGGACTGCCCACGAGTACAGGGCTGGAAGGGAAAAGCGACAGTGTAAGTCAGGCAGGTGTTACAGAAACAGGCAATTTCTGATAAAATATTCAACCCCAGCTGCCTTTGAACCTGCTGTTAATTCCTCCCTGGCCAAGCCTGCGATTGCATTTCCCAAATACCAGTGCAGGAATGTGTTTGCACAGCATAAACCTGATCCGTATCAGCATTTTCCCCTTTGCACTTTGGTCCCACTTCCCCAGGACTCGAGGTCTGAAAAGTTCACACTTGTGGAGGGTTTGTCACCACGCTAGGCGAAATCTGCCTCTCTGTCTGCCAGTCCTCGCCTTCAGCAAGGGGGGCCTCAGCCTGCCCGCTCCTCCCCGAGACCCGCTCCTCCCCGAGACCCGCTCTTCCCCGGCCTCTTCCTCCGGGCGAGCGATTTTACAAAGGCACGAATAACATTTTTACAGCTCTATTACACGCTGAGTTTTTCTGCTGCAAAGCGCTCCTCTCAGCCTGGGTCCATTGGATATCGCTCCTGCTCATCTGCCCCAAGCCTGCTTCCATTAATCAGAGGTGAAAAATAGCAATAATTAAAAAACATTCTTCATTAAAACGTGCTCTCTTTCTCCTGCCCTTCTCCTCCATTGGCACGCCAGCCAATCCCTTGGATCTGTGTGAAGAGCCCCTCCGGGTCCCTGCTCCTGCGAACCCCCTGACCCTGTCCTCTCCCCGCAGCAGGGGACACTGGGGACTTGCCCAGCTCCAAACAGCGTCACCAAAATGGCGTGAAAGGAGGGGCTGGGCAGCCTGGGACCATGGGGATGTGCTCAGGGACATCCCAGAGCCGGCACGGCTGAGACCCTTCCTGGCTGCCGACAGCACCGTGCCACCTTCTGACAGCTCTTCATTCGAGATGAATGAACACAGCTCTTGCTAGCAACGTTCACCCGTGAAACGTGTTACAA
>WHYT01013205.1:18556-48541 GCA_009806455.1 Tetrax tetrax
TAATAGGAGTAATACAATACGGCTCCCTACTTTACCCTAAGTGACTGGGAGATGGTGAGTTAATGAAACCTACATCTTAGCAACCAACAGAGCAAACACCGTTTTGCATAGCCCGGGTACCTCGTCACCAGACGCACTTTGTTTGCCCATTTTGACAAATGTAGTTTATTTTTAATTATTGATGCTACCTCGCAAAGTCCCAGTAGATACACGGAAGCGAGTTTTGGAGGAGCAGTGAGGTCTCTGTGGTACGACGCTGGAGGGATGCTGTAAAGCCGGGCGCTGTCCCGGCAGGGCCTGGGGGATGCGCGGAGCAACAGAGCCCAGGACACCGCTGCCCACCAGCTGCCGTGGGAGTGCGGGCAGCACCTGAGCCCCTCGGAGCAGGGCTGGGATGCCCAACACCAGAGATCCCAGCGATGGGGCTGGGATGCGCTGAGCCAAAGATGCTGACTGCCCTTCTTACCTCTGCAATGTGGAGCAGGTCTTTTGTGCACAAACTATCTCCTACCAGGCCCAGACCGCCTTTGTCCCTCCTGCAGCCTCCTCTCCCACACCGCACCCGGGTCCCCTGACCCACGAGTCCCTCCCTCCCCTGCTCCCGCCAGAGGTATTTTGCAAACACAAATGCATTAACAAGTTGGCAAGAGCCCCCATGAATATTTCATGTTTAACATGCCCTCGTTTCCTTCTATTTAATGGATGCTCTCCCATTATGTCTCCGCTTGTTTGAGCAGGATACCTTTTCAGCGGAACATAAAAGCCGCTCCCTGGCGAGGTAGAGAGGAAACCACTCAGCTCGAGATTCAATAGCCCCAGACGCAGACGGGTCCAGCCACCCGCCCTGGCGTGGTCGGCAGATTGGGTTTCCCTTAACAGCTTCTCTTTCCCTCTCTCAGTCTCTTTTTCTTTTTTTTCCCCCCTGAATTTTGCTGGTGTGTGTGTCCGGAAAGCCACGCGCCTCCCGCAGCTGCTTTCAGAGGGTGGTTTGCTGGGGGAAAGCAGATGGGACCACAAACCCATCTGCTGGGCACCTCAGTGCCGCGGCGATGGGGGGAGCAGGGCTGTGGTACCCGACCTCCACTTCCCTCCAGCCGAGGTCTGGGACGAGGGAGCCTGGCAGGCAGCCGGTACCCGGAGCGCGGGCGGCTTTCCCTCGGCCATAGCAGAGCAGCCCGCGCTGCCGGCGTGGATCCCACACAGCGGGATCTCCTACACGGAGACGTGATGGGCAAGGCCAGTGCCCTACTCAACGATGCTGCCCTGCAGTTTCTGGGGGGCATCGCTCTCTTGGCCCCCTTTCCCCAAGGAACATCTCAGCTCCCACCGCTGACCAGCTCGGAGGTGGCACCGGCGCGGCAGCCAGCAGTCATCGCCGGCGCAATCCTGGGCTCTGCTGAATTGATGAGAGAGGATGCGCTAGCTGCAATAAAGGCCAAGAAGTGGGGCAAAAGAAATGAATTAACGTGACAAGAGGTTTAAATCTTTAAACATAGGCCACCTGTGCGGTGAGTGGGAGGCAGGCCAGTGGGCCCCAGCTCCTCCCAAATCCGCACCCGAGCTGGGGTCCCACTTCAGTCACGTGAGCACGGCTCTGCGATTTCGGTGTGCGACTTCATCTTTCAAACCTAGACGCTGGAGGTTTGCCTTCCTGGCACGCGCCCAGGCTCTCACGTAGGAAGCCAAGCTCCCCAAGATGCCAAACCCTTTTGTTCCCTGGAGCTTCCCCGCGCCGGGATGTTTCGGGGGGGTGGAGGGGCCGCCGCACGAGCGGCTGCTGGGAAAGGCTCGGTCTTAGGGAATCAAAAAGTGAAAGAGGAATTGATCCGGGTTTAATGAAATGTTACATTTCACTCGCAGGGAAATATTTGTTTCGTTCTGGAGCATTAGTTTTCTAAAAGTAGGATTGAAGGGCGTTTTAAAAGCCAGGATTTTGGAGAGAAAAATCGACATATTTCATTGTTGAAATGTCAAAGGAAGGTTCTTAATCTGGAGAAAAGAAAATCTCATTTCAAGATCTTAGTGTGACCAAAATGAATGCAGGAAGCGCAGAACTGGTGTGGTTGGCTGAGGAAAACTTGTACTCAGAGCAATTTCCCATCTCAGAGGCTTCATTAGCAGCTCGAGTGCTGCGTGACCCCTGGATCTCAGCGTGCGTCTGACCCCGGCGGGCAGGAGAGCCCGGAGACCCCCCTGTCCCGCCCTGGCCGTGATGCTCGGTCCCACATCCCAGCACGGGACGAGCCCTTCCGCATCCCAGCGCAGCCGGGAACCAGGATGGGCGGCGGGCAGGAGTGGAGCAGGACGGTGGCTGCAATCAGTTCTTCGGTTTTGATGCAATTATAAATTACAGGGAGCAGTAATGAAAACAAAGTCCCGGCCAGCAGCGCGCTCCTGCCAAGCCGCCATCGAGGGACTCCGGCTCGAGTTAGGTTTCCTCTGGTGACGGGGTGTTGATAGACCCCATTTGTGTGTGTACACGACGGGCGGGCTGCGGACAACCCACGCACGCCGGGATGCTGTGGGATTGCTCTGGGGTCTCCCCGGCTCAGCCGCAGCGTCCTGGGCGCGAGGATGCAGTAGCGCTGGTGGGTCCAGAATTTCACTGCTGATGGCCAGGGCTTGTCATCTGTGGGAAAGCTGTGACAAAAGCACGTGCTTCTCCTGATGGCAGTGGAGACATCCTGCTGTCGCCCATCCCCATCCCGAAATGAGACACTTGTCCGCAGGAGGCGTGGGGCCGTGAGGGCAGCAGGGTCCTCACACCCGTGGTCCCGATCCAGAGCAGCTCTCAGATGGGGGATGGTGCAGTGGGGGGGTCCCAGCCTGGCCCTGGTCTGTGGGTATTGGGGAGGGAAGGGGATCCCCCGTCTCAGTCCACAGCCGGTCACCTCTTGGCTCAGCCTGCTGACAGCTGGACTTTGGGTCCCTCCTCGCCCCCTCTCCTCCTCCCCTGGTGCCCCCCCCAGCCCCCGCTTTCCTTTTCCATGCCGGATTTTAATCTAATTTTCTCAATGCAAATCTTAACAGGGAAAAACCTTGAAATCGACTCTACAGAAGCCTCCTTTCACAGTTCAGAGGTTTGATTAAATTGCAAGCTTTGTTAATATTTGGTGCGGCGGGGGGGAGAGAGGAGGTGGGGAGGAAAGCGGGGAGAGGAGCGAGTGGATCTGGCAGAGGGGCGGCCGGGGCCTTTTCAAATCATGTTTACCCCTGCAGCTAAGGAGCCCATTAGCCAGCGTTCTCCTTTCTAATTTCCCATCGTGCCGTGTCCCGCAGACCTCGCTGTGTTTATTTGGAGAAGCAGA
Source organism: Tetrax tetrax (assembly GCA_009806455.1). NCBI lineage: Eukaryota > Metazoa > Chordata > Aves > Otidiformes > Otididae > Tetrax > Tetrax tetrax. The sequence goes on from WHYT01013205.1 coordinate 21,865, forward strand.
ACAAAATTGTTTGTATAATTAGATCTGCTACAAGGGCTGCCCTTGGAGGGTCCCCAGCAGGAAGCTTTTGATTGCAAAGGGTCCCCGCCGCCGTGGACCCCCAGCCCCAGCCTGCAGCAGAGCCAGGGCTGTGCGGGGCGGCCGACATCCCCACGGTCCCACCAATCCCACCGGGATGGGGTGCAGGCACTCCGAGGAGCCCTCGTGCTTTGTTCCCGAGGTGGCCAAGCCGTGGCGCCTAGGGCAGGAGGGGACTTCTGCAGAGTGGCCACCAGTTGCCCATGTCCAGTAGCCCAGTGGCCAGCTCCTTGTGCATCCCACCTGGCTGAGAGGAAGCTTCCTGCCAGCCTGGCCATGGCCCCAAAATGGGACATTGTCCCATTTTCCAGCTGTGTCGGTGCGGGGAACCTCCCTCCTTCCCCAGCTGCTGGATTCAGGCAGAGCTGCCCTGCTCCCACGGAACTGTCCCGGAGCCACGGATGTGCTCGCTGCTTCCCAGGCCCGGCTCCAGCAGCACCGTGATGACGGGAGTGGCTGCGGCAGGGTCCCAGCAGTGCAGGGGTGCCCGTCAGGTTCCTCAGGTCCTCCCCTGGTCCATCACCCGCTGGAAAAGGTGGTTATGGCTGTAGGAGATGGGAGAGTGGGTCAGTCAGGTCTGAAGGAGGCAGGCTCAGGCCAGGCATCCCAAGCAGGGACCTAAGATCCACTTACATTTCTTTATTCAAAAAGGATTTTTTTTTGTTGTTGTTGCCAAAAATTTCAGTGTATTTTTGGTAAACGAAAGAAAGTGCTTGAAAACTGACGTTTTCAGAAAAGGTTAGGCATCAGAAAAAACCTGCTTAGAAAAAACCTGCTCATTAAGAACATCTTCACTAAAAACCAGAAATTGTTTCCCAAGAAACAATGACCTAAATGATAAAAATAAACCATTGTTATTCACTGGGGGGTAGGAAAAGCCCCAGCCTCCCCCCTTCGCTCATGCCCGGCGTAACAGCTCTCCCGTGCCGCCGGGACCCTTCCCGTGCCACCGGGACGCAGCCAGCCGGGCCAGGGTGCACCAGTGCCGGCCCCCAGCTCCTGCAAAGCGGGGACGGGGATGTTGCGAACACAGGAGAGGAGAGACTCGGGCAGGATTCTGTCCCCCAGGTCCTTTGGTGTCTTTTCCTCTGGAAATGTCACCAACCGCCCTGCTGTAGGCTTAACGAATGAAAACAGAGGATTTCACAAATATTGCTGCAGGAACAGCAAATATTGCTCCTGCGGCGCAAGGTTTGACCGTCGGTCGCTGTGTGTTTCTAGCGGGGTTTCTTGGCAGGTGATGAACCCCAGCGCAGAGCCGCAGCAGACGTGCACGTCCAAGGACGCGGTCGAGGTGCTCAGGAGATGCTCAGCCTGCGCTTGGGACGTTTCACTGCATTCACCTCAGATCACCCGGCTTCAAACTCTTCCCGGCTACCGAAGAGCGTCGTGTGTGGGAACGCCGTCCCCACTGACAGGGGTGTCCCCAGGGGTGCTGGCGGGGACCCCTGCGCACCTCAAGGGCAGGAGACGTGGCTGGAGGGAGCAGGAGCCCTTGGTGAGCAAACCCCCCCTGCCGTTCTCTCTTCCTCCCTTGAGGTGGGTGGAAAGCAGGGGCCATGTGAGCGATTTAATGGAGCAGAACTCGGCTTTAATCTGTTCCCATAAACGTTTACGATCTCCTAATTATTAACATTTAATGCCGTATTAATTCATTGATGGGCTTTCATTTTTGTTTTAAATGGCTCGGCAATTTCTGCTCTCCCCCTTTGCTCTTTTGTTCTTGAAAGGAGGAAGAGGAGGCGGCAGCAAGCAGCAGCGTGTGACGGGATGGGACGGCTCTGCCTCCTCCGCTCCTCTTCCAGGGACGAAGGCTGCAGGCACCCACAGCCACTCTTCCCCACATGGGAGAGGAGAGGGACCCGCAGCAGTGGTGAGGGTCCCCCAGCCCAGGATCTCCCTTGCTGGGGGGCAAAACGGGACTGGAAATGTGTGCAAGCTTTGAGCTGAACTGGAGACAAGGTGGGAATGGCAGAGGGGGAATCTCGGAGGAGAACCCCTGGGATGGAGAGCATGCATGTTTTTTAAGATGCTGTTTATTTGAGGTGTCCTGCTCAAACGCCTCAGCGCTGCCCAGCTCGCACATGTCCCTCCCGCCGTCCCCTGCCCGTTGCTCCACTGGCTGAGATGTTTATTTAAGTGTCCTGGAAACTTTATCTGGAAATCAGTTCCCTTCTCTTCCCCTTGTCCGCCTCTCCACTTTCTTTTCCTCCCATTCATCACTTTGAAAAATGACCCGCTTTCTCTCCCTTGCTGGATGCCTCCTCCTCCTCCCCGCGCTGCCCGTGGCCGCGGCGCGCAGCTCCTGACAGCCGGGGCTGCCCCACAATTGATGGTGCTTCTCTGGGGGTCACAGCCACGTCCTGGGGGAGAGGGGCGACAGACGGCCCTTCTCACGCCAGGACACGCCGCCATCCCTGGGCATCGCTGCAGTGAGGGCAGAGCAGGCCCTGCTCGTCCTGCCCATCGCGTGGGGACGGCGGTGAGGGAGGAGAAATGAGAGACGGGCTGGCAGGAGAGCCTGGCGTGGGGTTTTCCCCGTCCTGAGCTGGGCGCTGGTCTTGGCCGAGCATCCTCCCACCTGGCCGCTGCTCCAGCTTCCTGCATTGTTGGAATTTGCCAGAAAAAAAACCAAAAAAAAAAATCAATTAACTAAACCCAAACCCTGAAGCAATTATTTGTCCACTTCCCAGCATCATTTGGGAAGCATAAAAACACACGCTGATTTCAGGCTGACGTGCAAATGCACATGCTGTCCGCATTTCAGTGACTAATTCCATCCGCACACAGAAGCCCCCTCCCCTTTACCCTGTCCCACCTCCATCTGTTCCCCACACTCCAGCAAAAGCAGAAAAAAAGGAGAGAAAGATGGGAAAATTCACAAAAGCTGTGGAAAAAATGAGTGTGGTGTGAGTCGGGAATTTCATTTTCTATCCAGGGCTCTGTCACCTTGCTGCGTAAACTCCGCTCTGCAAAGCCGGGATTAGCAGCTCGGGTGTGCTGGGGCCGCCCGGAGCCGTGCTGGAGCGTGCCTGGCCGCCCCTCTGCCCGCCTGCCCGCCGCCCCGCACCTTCCTCCCCACCGACCTCACCCGCAAATTCTGGCCCTTGCTGCGATCCTGGGCGCTGCCGCAGCGCACGGGACATCTCGCTGCTCTGGTGTCCTGCGGAATCTGCCTGGAAAAAAAGGGACATCAAACCGGACTAAGCCTGCACCCAGGAAAGGAAAACTTTCCAGCTGGGTTGTGCTTGTGCCTTGGTCTGGGGGATGACGGAGGACAGCGAAGCGTGGCAGCCCTCTCCGCCCGCTTTCCTTCACAGCCGTCCCAAGAAGGATGGGGCTGCGGGTGCACGGGCTGGCAGGGTGTGGACCTCTTACGGGCACCCCTGCCAAGCTCGGCTGCCTGCTCACTCCCCAGCTATTGGTTTTCACAGCGAAGAGTCAGCATCCCTCCCCCAGCCCCACAGTGCTATCCTCCTGTGTTCCCCGGGCTAACCCCGAGAGCCACCCACGCTTCGCTGCTAGAATGCTCTTCTGGGCACCTGTTGATTGCGGTGTTAGCTAGCACGGTGAGCAGAGCTGTGCACGGCGTCTCAGGCTCCAGCAACCGGGGGTCGGGGCTGGGGACCAGGACTGGGGACCACAGCGAGGTGGGGACACCCCCACTCGCCGGCACGGGCGCAGGCACACTCAAACGTGGTCATGCCCCGGGCCGGGGCTTGGTGGCAGGGTGAGCTTTTCTCTCCCTCTGGCAGCTCCCCATCCACCAGCAGTCATTTCTGGAAAGGGGCCGCCCTGAGACCACCGCCCCTGGGACTTTCAGTACATAGAGGCTGGGGCGCAGCCTTCGAGATGAGGGGCAGGGCAGATCCCTGCCAAAGATACCCTGCGTTTGGAAATGGCTTCCTCTCCCTTGATCATACTTTGATTATTTAACGGCATTTTTCCTGCAGTTTTTCTTTATGTCAGCAATTAGCCTATTGCTCCTAATAAGGAAGCATTAATTTCCTCGGGAAGAAAGTCAATCCATGGTGTCAAATGCGAGCTGGGCAGGAGCACACGTGGGATGCGAGGGGCCCACAGGCTTTGCTGGGCACGCAGGGAGCCTCCCCATGGATCCCCACAAGCATGGCAACCACATGATATTTTATGCAGGGCAGCAGGGAACCCTCTATTTTCTGTGATTCGCCCTCTGCTCCCACCCCAGCGGTCAGTCAGGGGCTGCCCAGCCCCTCCACCCCAGAGATGCTCAGCCGTTCCCCACCCAGCCCTTCATTGCCCAGCAGCTATAGCTCTACCTGTGCCACCCACACCTCTTGGCTCTTCTTCTCTGGTCTTGGTTGCCGTTATTGCTGGCTGGTTGTGTCTCCCTTGGGATACTGTGGTTTTCCGGCTCTGACTTGCCTACAGGCTCCTCTGTCGACCCCAGCGTGGAGGAAGAGCCGTGGCTGGTCTGTGGAGCTCAGATCTGAGACTCTGGCAGAAAGGACTCCTCCTGCCTCCCCCCTGGCATCTCCTGGAGAGGCGGACGTGTCCAGTGCAGCTCCAAGAGCTGAACCTGGGATGAGCTCTGTCTGCTGCGTTGCCCCTGCCGAAGGCTGCAAGAGGAACGAACAGCTCTGTCTGTGGCAGGCCGCGAGGGACGGCTCGGGCTGGGGGGGAGCGGGGTGCTTAGTGACTCGGTGCCTGGAGAAAATAAGCTCAGTTACAGAGACTCTCCAGAAATCAGAGCTCAGCCTCTCCTTAGGGAGTAAACAGAAAAATGCCCATCGCTGGCATCCTCCCAAGGGAGCCCCGGGACAAGTCACGATGCGCGCGCTGGGCACTCGGTGGGGACGCCAGCCTCCCCCGTCCTCCCTCCCCGCAGAGGGAACAGGTCACGTTCCCGAGGTCTGGGGAAGCAGCGGGAGAGAAGAGCAGGGAACGCAGGGACGGTGCAGGGCTCGCCTGGCAGCTCCCCGCCGTCCCTGCAGCGCCCACAATGCCGCTCTGTGAGGCACAGATGCAGCCACTCGACTCCCGCCGCCCCGCTCCTTCAGCCCCCGCGCAAGCCCTCGCCGAAAAATGCTGATAGCAAGTTTGATATCAAGTCAGCTTCAATGGGAAGATTATTTGCAAGCCTTTTCCTGGCAGAGACAACAGCGGCAGCAGTAGCAACAACAACAGTCTCTCTGCGAAGAGCTGACAAGCTGCCAGGCAGATTTTCGAGTGAAAAGATGGCAATAAAAGGAAATTCGCCATCACGCGGCCCCCTCCGCGTCCCACCAAGCAGCTGCAGCAAATCCTGGTGCTTTTGTTCTCATCTTTGCAGAGCTCTGTGCCTGTCTCTTCTATCCTGCGTCCACCACCTCTTAATTATCTTTCAAAGCCGCAGCAGTGGGGAGGGACGGCAGCTGGGATCCTTCCTCCACATCACGCTCCGGCACGTGGCCGGGGAGCGGGATGGGACGTGTGCGAGAGCAGCGGTAAACGGGGTGGCTTGGAGCAAACCCACCCACCACTGGGTTCAGACCCCTCTTCCCGGCTGCCTGAAAAGCTCTGCCTTTGCTTTATCGTCAGAGAAAACCTGTTCCTGCAGGTTACTACAGTAACAGGACGGTGGATAATAAACTTAGAGGTGCTTAAGGACAGCGGGTGGGACGCCTCAAAAACCTGACCCCACTCCCTGCTCGTGGCATCGCTGGCGCGTCCCCAAAGCCGACATCCCTCGGTGATTCCCTGGGAAAAGGCACCCGCTGCTCTGCTGTAACATCCCAGCCCTGCTGCGGCAGCCAGAGGCCCGAGCAGCCCCTTCCCGGGAGCCAGGGCAGTTTTCCGGCAGATCCCCTAGGATGCCGGGAAGGATCCCCAGGCTGAGGTCGGGGCGATCCGGTGAAGGAGGACGGAGAGTGGACCTGGTTCAAATGAGAGCACTCACGGCTCTGAACCTGGCAAACAGCATTTGGGGCTCCGTAGCAAAAACAAACCAGACCCAGACGGCACATATTTTCCTTCCTTTGAAAGGGAAAACACAAAGTTAGAGGATTTAAACCTTTTTTTTTTTTTTTTCTAGAGGAATTAAAACAAAAATTCACATCTGGAATGACAACTGCTAACCCTGCCCCGAACCCCCCAAATTAATCAGGCCCCATAATGGAAACGCTGACAGCCTCATAACTCCAACCTTTCAAACACAGCTCCAGCGTGAAACTGCCCCTCAGCCTCCCAGGAGCCGCGCCCCGGCCACAGCGCTTCGCGAGCTGCCGCGCGGCGCAGGGCGTCCCGCACCCCCGGGCCCCGCTGTCCTGGGCACGGGCGTGAGCTTGTGGGCCAGGGCTTTCGGGAACCCCCCTGAGCAGGGCTGGGCTGTGCTAAACCTGATACGCTCTTCCCTCCAAAGCCGCTGGTCCCCTGCAATTGTTCAAACTTTGGTCGCATTAACGTACAAGCTGTGAAAATACAGCCCGACGCCAAGAGACCCATCTCACGCGTCTTTGAACTCTGCTCTCCCTCCATCCTCATTCCCCGGGTGACCCACCTGGCGGTAGCGTCCCTGCCCGCGGCGGCGCCAGGGACCCCCGCACGCGCGGACCGGCCCGCAGCCCGCCCGGCCAGCAGCCCGCCAGCCCGAGCGGCTGGAAATAGAGAGCTCTATTGTTTTCCCACCTGTCCGAGTTACAAAGGGCCGAATGGATTTTTGTGAAATGTTATTAAAAAATGAAAAGGCTTTGGCTTCCGGGCCGAGGCCCCGTTTGCCAAGGCAGCCCCAGGCAAAGTTTTATGACTAAGTATGCAATAAAACCCTTTAGAAGAGGGGCTTATAACCGCGGTCTCCACAGGCCCCCTCCGCGCAAGGGCAGCACATGGTGGATTGCAATGCGCTCATATCCTGCTCCGTCCTCTTCTGAAGGCATTTTTCCATGACAGGGACAAAATTACCCTCCAGGCAGGCGCCAGGAATGCCGCTCGTGCATCCTGTGGCTGGCCGGGGTGGTACCCGGGAGCATCAGCCCCACGTGTGAGCCAAACGGGCGTCTCTGGGGGCTTTGTCCAAGAGTTGGAAGGGTGTGAGCACCGACTGGTTTGGGAAGGTCCGCAGGGAGTGAGCTTGACCAGGGCTGGCTGAGCCGTGCATCCGTGCCGGTGGCATCCGTATCGCGCATGGTGCACACGTGGTCCCCACCAGCGCGCTCCATGCGCGCAGAATTTGGTGTGCAAATCTGAGCTTTGAATAACTTGAAAATAACATGCTCATTATTTTGCTAGCTCTAATTAGGACAAAGGGGGAAGAAATTAAGTATTTAGTCTGACTCCCAGGGAAACTTCATAGAGCAGAGCAACTCCGTAGAGTCCGGAACGGTATCCTGAGGGGAGTGATGGAAACCCTGAGCTGTTTAAATTTAGACTGGAGGAAGCCCTGGGGGCTAGCGCACAGCCCTGTGCTGGCCCGTGGAGGGTAGGTGAGAAGATAAAAGGCCTTTTTCACTTCTCCCCACGGCACTGCCGTGAAGGACGACCGCGCAGGCTGCAGATCTCTCTTCCCCGCAACACCCGGCTCCTCAGGCTGGGATCCTGTGCTGCACTCTTTTGTGGTCAGGGTTTAAATTGCTGTTTAACGAGACCGCTCCAGCAGAGTAATGAGACATCACTTCAGCGCTGCAAATACCAATCTGCGGCTGAGAACCGCGCGTGCGATTGATGGCTTTGTTTCCACCGTTGTCTTGTTAGACGTCAATCAGGCGGGTAAGCAAGCCTTGCGAGCAGAGATGTAAGGGTAAGCGAGTGGGTTATGGGCGTCATTTTAAGTTAATTACAGCGGGAGGATGACGGGGCCGGTGTTGGACAAGGCGCTTCGGAGCGACGCCTGCGGGAGACGCCGGCAGCCGAAGGGACAGGTTTGGGCAAACCTCCCGGGCGAAGGCGGGCCAGGGCCGGGGGCTGTGGAGTGGGGACTCAGCCCCTAAGCCCCGAAATTTGGGGGAGTTTCAAATTCAGACAGAAAAATCATGTGTGGGACGAAAGGCAGCAGACCCTGCGAGGGAGAGTGGGTGGGGGGTGCAAAAAGAGCCGAAAATGGCCCTGCACTGGGGGAGCACGGGGGGCTTGTGGGTGCCCAGCACCAGCCTTCCCCCGAAAAAGGACGCAGGTGAGGCTGACCCCACATGGAAATCCTTTCCCGTGAAAAACGCTCTGCTGTTCCAATAGCAGAACACATTCCTGAAACTGGGTGAAACGTCACCGGTTTCCTGGACATTCCCCGTGTTTCAGTGACTTCGAGGTACCAGATCCTCCGTAGCGGACACACGCGTCACGCCTAGGCTGTACGGAGCTGCCGGCATGTGGCATTTGTTTACTCATTGTAAGGGGAGGCAGAGAATTTAAGGTTTGCTGCTAAGAATTCACCACGCACGAATGCCTGGAAAAAAAATCCGGCCCAACTTCCCCTTCAGAAGCCTGGAACATGCAGTCTGAGCGCCGTGTCCTGAGCCCGGCGGGAAGAGCCCCTCGGAGCAGCGCATCTCAGGGGTTTTGAACTGCACTTCTTCGGGCTGGTCTGTGAAACACAAACCCCTGAACCCCCCAGCATTTGGAAAAAATCTATCTCCCGTAAATGCCCCTACTTACGCACTTTGTCCCCTGCACCAGCTGTCACAACCTGGCTGCTGCCGCAGATCTTGGCGGCCTTCAGGGTAGATGCGTGTGGGAAAAGGGAGGGTCAAAGAGGTGGGCTCTCCTTTTCCTTTTTTTCCTTTTTTTTTTCTTTTTTCCTTTTTTCCTTTTTGTCCTTCCCCCCCACTTTTTTTCCCTTTTCCTTTTTTCTTTTCCTTTTCCTTTTCCCCTTTCCCTTTTCCTTTTTATCTTCTCCTTCTTTTTCCCTAACGCACTGGAAAAAGCAGCAGTGCATGGTTGGGAAATCCTATGGATGTGCTGAAGTTGGATGCTATGGACGAGCTGAAGGCGGATCCCATGGATGAGCTGAAGGTGGATCCCATGGATGAGCTCTCGTACTGCTCCAGGCTGGCACAGCCCGTTGTCAGTGCTGGAGCAGATTCATTGCTAATTTTGCAGAGACATCACTGCACAGTCCCAGCAACGAGAGGAGTGGAATTTCAGCAAACCTGTTTGCAAGAAAAACACAAAAACCCCCAAACCCTCTTGCTAAACAATAAGTGCACATTTTTAACACCAGCTGATTGCTTTAGTAGGATTCTTGGAGGACTTTGGGACCTGCCTGAGAAATCCATCGTCCGGCTTCAGGGAGAAGTTCCCCTCGCCGGGGACCTCAGGCGCCTGGAGCAGCCACGCAGCGCTCCCCACCCCTGAGGCGGCCCTGTGGAAATGTTTGGAGAAGCAAACAGCAGAGACTTCAGCTCTCTAACCCCAAAAATATGTGGAACAAAATTATTGTGTTATGATCATACTGGCAGGGGATGGCAATTCTGCTTCTCAAAAATTGCAAGAGCTGTAAATTGATTGTTTTTTCTGCTGGAAACAAAACCTGACCTCTTGTGAGGCCTCGCAGAATGGGACGGTGTTGGAACATCCATTTCCAAATCAGAAGAACTGGGGTTTTGATTTGTGAGCATCTGCCTCTCTCCCTCCGTTTGGCGGTGACCGCGGAGTCCTTGACCTCACTTGTTGAAAACGGCATCGAAATCAATGCGCCTCCGCGAGAGAGCTCGCTGCTGATGAAATCCTGTGTTTAGATAAAAATAGACTTGGTCCCCCAGCTTTTTCCTGGCTTCTCCAGCGCTGCTGAGGTGGCTGACAGGCTGCGGCCGAGCGAGGATGGGATGTCCCAGTCTGAAAAGTCTCCTTGCTGGTTTGGGATTCCCTGTGCTGGGGCGGGTGGGAAGGGCAGGTCTCTCCCCACGGCACTCTCCATCACCAGCCCAGCCGCCAGCGGGGCGGCCGCGGGCTCCCCGTCTCCCCAGCAGCTGGCATGTGGCAGTTTAAATTTGTTTAAAACGTAAAATTTAAACACATGTAAAATTTGTTTACAGTTAGGCAACTGGCATCCCTGCAGTCCCGGCACGGTGCTGCAGCCCATGCAGAGGCAAGTCCGAAGGAGGGACGGGTAATTCCCCGTTCTCATGGCCCTGCGGAGGGGTGCAGGCGGGGCACGGGGGTCTGGCCGTGCCGGGGCGCGCAGCCCCGCTCCCTGAGCCGCGGCAGAGGGGAAGCGAGTGTTTGGAATTGTTTGGCACAGAAGGGAATGAGCCGAAGACAATGTCAAGCTCTGTAAATATTTATCAGATGAATGGGAGCAGGGGTTTGAAACGTTAGACAGCTGAGAAATGGCTGTTTTAATAATTCTCCTGATAGATTAAAACTTAGGGCGGGGGGCCGGGGAGCAGGTCAGGGGAGGAGGTGGTTGTTTAGAGATTCAGGGCTTGAGAAGCCGTCCTGGGCTGAGATGGGGCTGCAGCCGGTGAGCCCAGGCCTTCGTCCTCAGGGACGAGGATGAAGAGCCAAGCGCCGCAGGACCCAGGCGCTGGGGACCCGCAGCTCTCGGCTGGGCTGCGTGCAGGGCTGCGTGCAGGGCTGCCAGTTGAGCAGAGCCATGGACCAGGCTGCTCATCCCCTCCTACCTGCGCCACTTCTCTTCAGACGTAGGGATGCGCGAGGGAAACAGACCCAATTCTTGTTGTTCAGACCGAAAATCCATCCTGCAGTCCACCACAGCAGGACTTTGCAAGCAGGGCTCTGGTTATGCCACTGCTGACACTCAGCTCTCCCTGTTTTCTCAGTGAAGCATTTAAAGCTTCGCGCCGCAGGAACGTGGGACCAGACAAGCCCCCACCTCGCAATCCTCCCCCTGCACCTCCTTGGAGCCTTGCTTGGGCCAGGACGCGGGTCTGGCTCAGGGCTTCGGCGAGGCACCGCCGGCTCCTGGCAGGGCATACCCCAAATCCTCACACCGGGGCTTGGCAGGTGAGCGTGAGGGGAGCTGAACTGCAAGCTGTTCACTTTCCAATGCGTTCGCAAGTTCGGATCCTGCACGTAGCGTTGATTAATTGCTGGGGATCTTGGAAGAGTTGTTTTTTTTAAAAATAGTGCTATTTTAAACAAAACTGTGCCGTTCCCCTCCTTTAAAGGAGACATCTGGGCTCAATGTGGCAGGCAGGGAAGCGGCAGAGAGAGCAGAGATGGTCGCAGGGAGAAGCACGCACAGGAAAAATGCCATCGCCATGGGGAATCGGCCAGGCACCCCTCCTCTCTGCCAGGCTCCGACCCCGGCGCGGGGATGCCCACCCTCCCAGCCGCATCGCCGGGGGGCTGGGCAGGACAGGGCTCCCCTGGCTGGGGACCCGCTGGGCTCTTGGCCCCCGTTTGGCTGCAGGGAGGTGAGACGAGGTGGGGTCCTGTTGCTCTGCGGCTTTTGGGAGAGAACGCTTCAGAGATAAAAACTGTAATGGTGCTTGTGAACAGTTCTGCTAGCAATTCACCAGGAACACTTCTATTACTGCCAGGCAGGCAAATGGGGGGAAAATATGGGGGAATAAACCTTCCCACCTCAGCTCCTAAAGCATCCTCTGTCTCCCTGGAGCGGGGTGGAACCAGCCTGTCTGCACAGGGTCCCCCATTGATGTTCTTTATGGGACGTCCCGGGCCTTTCCTGCAGCATCTGGTAGCGGCGTCGGAAGGGATGGGCGTTCAGACTCCAAGGAGCTCCAGTTGGGCTCTTCTGGCAGTTCTCAGACTCCTATATCATCTGGGCTTTGGGGCAAGTTGAAGCAGAGCTGAGAGAGAGGAATAAAGCAAGGCTTTTTTATTTATTTGTCTTTTAATGCTCTGCCATATTCACCTTTCAGGAAATTCCCGTCTGCCTCCAAGTGGCAGGCTGCTTTCCTGGGCTCTGTGCACCGGCTCCACATGGTTTCGTTTTCCTCACCAGCAATAATAAATCTGCTAGTGAAAGCGTCTGCTGGAGGTGTCTGCTCCGCGATAGCAAAGCCTCCATCGCCTACGCAGGATGTCCGTGTCAACAGCTTACAAATCCTGCTCCTGCGCCGGCCCGGGAGGCGAGGGGCTGGGCTCGGGGGGCCTGGGATGGGGCTGCCTCCCCTGCCCTGCTGGGATGCATCAGCAGAGGGTTCCTTGCAGGGGGAAAACTCCCCCAATTAACATCATTAAGAGCCTGATCCGCTCCGCCCAGGCTGCTGGGAGCAACTCCTGCGGGCACCGAAGGCTGGCGCTGCCCAAGGCGGGGGACAGGATGATGCCTTCCTTTGGGTACCGCAGGGACGAGTGCAGACCCCCACCCAGAACAGCAGCCGAAAGCTTTCTTGGGAGCCTCACTTTGTGCCATGGGCTGCAAGGCACTGAAACCGGCCTCCCCAAATGGGGACCCGGGAAGCAGGGAGCACTGCCAGGTTCTCCTCACTTCAGCTCACTCCTCTGCTCCGGCAGTGAGAAACGCGCATTGTTAACTGAAAGCTGAAGTTAACTCATGACCCCGTGACTCTGGGAGATGGCACTTTAATAAAACTGATAAATGAATTAAGCTTTCTGATAAAAATCACTGGTTTTAAATGCAGCACAATGGTTTCCCTCCCTCCCCATGCCCCCCCGGCTCAGGTGTACCCTGGGAGCGCCCGAGGGCAGGGACAGGTACGGAAACAAGCAGGGCTGGTGGTTTTTCCCCAGCAGAAGTGGTCTGTGGTTTGCTCTGGGGCTGGCAGCTGCTCTGAACTGAGGCTCTGGCGTTCCAAAGGGCTCCCTGGATTTGAATAAAACCTGGTTATACTTCATTCACACAGATCTTGGTGATAGCTCATGAAAATGATGTTGGCTGTACTCGTGGGTAAGCCTGGGAGTGCTCGGATACCAGGGTAAACGCTTGGCTCATGCCAAGGAAAGGCTGGAAACCTCGGGACTGCTGAGCCCCCCTCTTTGCTCCCCCTCCGGCAAAGGCAGCGCTGGGGTTTGCCGGGCTGGAATTGCATCTTCTGCACCAGCACTGCCAGGCCCGCTTCCTCTCCTTCTCCTCCTCATTTCTTCCCAACTGATTCCCTTTTCTCCGGGCTCTCCCACCTGTCCCCTTTCCCAGATCCACACCTGTGTTACAGCTGAACTGCTGGGATGCTCACGGAGGGCTGGCTTTGCAACCCAGCCCATGGCATCGTCCTTCCCGCTGCTCCGGGTTCTCATCCAACTTGTACAAGCAGAGAGCTCTTCTGGGGAAGAGAGCTATTTTTATTTCCCTTCTTATACCAACCTGAGTGCATTGCTGCTGGCACGAAACAGATTCCATGTGGAAGATAACAAATGTGGCTGCGCCGGGAATTCTGCAGATATGCCAGAGGAACCGGGCCATTGCCCCGAAGACAGCTCGTGTGGGAAAGTGTTCACCGCAAGAACCCTCATCAGCAGTTTACAGAGGCGCTCGCCTGCCTTGTGGCAGGAGCGAGGGGAAGCAGCAGTTCTCTGGGGAACTGTTCTAACCACCCCTCCAGACACACGAGATGACAGCCCTGGTTCAGCAGCCCAGCTCCACGCAGACGAACCCAGCGCAGAACCGACGGTCTCCCCAGACCCCGGGGACGCGACGGAGCGGGCGCTCCAGGGACGGTGAATCCTGCCCGCGTCCCTGCCGCCACGCCTGCGGACAGACGAGCAGCAGATAGGTGAAGTCATTTTCTAACAGCACAAATACAGTGCTTATTATAATGAAAAACAGAGATTGATATCAGAAAGGGTGATAACAATAAAAAGCCCCAAGTATAAAGTTATTATTTGTTTGTGTGGTCCAGAATGAAAACAAAAATCTCCAAACACAGCTTTTGTTGATTCCTTTTCCTTTGTAGAAACAAACTCCTCTGATATTCTCGCTTAGATTTTCCTGGCACCCTGTTGAGGTTTTGATGTTCGCCTTGCATCCAGAATATTGAGCACGAAATTCGAACGTTGCTTCAGGTGACAGCCGATGGAGCCACAGAGCTTTGGTTCACGTGGATCTTCTCGTGGGGTGAATCAGCTTTGGTACACACGGATCTTGCGGGGTGAATCAGAGGAAGTGTGTGTGGAGCCTTGCTCAGTGAGCTCCTGGAGGGCTCCTGGACGTGACGGTGAGGGCAAGCCCTGATGTGAGACCGGGTGATGCTCACAGTCCGTCCCTCTGCAGTGGGTGGCCATTTTCTGGGCAATCTGTTGGGGAGCACGGGGACCCTCGGAGGCAGAAGGACCAAGGCAGCCCTTGGGACAGTGCTGTGGGAATGGGACTGAGAGGATCTCCATCACTGTGCCGCTTCCCCGAGCTCCTGCTCCCCAAATTCCTGCTCTTCGCACCAGCCGGCAGTGAGGCAGAGTGGGGACCAGCCAGGAGGGAGATGCTGCTTAATAAGGTGAGTGTTAGCACGAGTGGAAAGCCTTCTGATGGATCAATAAGTTAAATTACTGTTCATTAAATCTCCACAACTCCTGTCTGTCTGCACCGGCAGCCATTAAGTAATTGGTTATTCTGGGTTCTGTACCTGCTGCTGTTTCCAGTGACACGCTGTCTCCCGTTTCCAGTCTTGTATCTACTCCTTCAGGCGTGCCCAGCCTCTCCAGCAGCGCTTCTCAAAATAAACGGTATTTCGGCATCAGGGACCTCGCAGCTCAGCAAGGCTGGGGCTCGGTTTCGGCTGCTGGAACGCGCTGCTGAATGGCACCTTCGGATGATCCAGTTAGTGTCCATCACCCTGCCTTCCCACCACCACGCTCACTGCTCCAGGGCACTGGGAGGGGCTTCCCTGCCGTCCCCTCTCCAGATTTCCCAGACCTACAGCTCCAGCTGCCCTTTGCGGCGGTGTTCCTCCCTTTGCATACCTCATCCCTGGGCAATTTACCCTTCTGAAGTGCTTTAAAGCTCCAAAGTTTGCTCCTTCAAATAACTTGAAGCTTTCCTTTCTTTCCCAAAGATTAATTCTAGCTTCCATCACCTGCAGCACCTCTCTTCAGTTGCCGTATTCCTGCTCAGCACCTTCTCGAGGATGAAAGGTTCTCCTGCCTCTCGCCTGGCAATATCTTGCATTGAGCCAGGCCCTCCCTGCACCGGCTGCTGCGGCTGAAAGCTTCATAAAGCCAGGTTAATCTGATCCAAAACCTGCTGCGTGAAGAGAAGGGCATTTTCTTGTCGCACAAGGATCCTACCCATGTGCAGTTCACAAGTGGAAGGGTTATTTTCCTGCAATCTTGAAGCGGATCTGAAAGCCAAATGCTTTATTCCTGCTCGCGTATCATCGCTTCAGTGCCAATTTTCGCTCTGCATCTCGTAAGTCACAGCTTTCCCGGGCCAGGCAGGATTGCGGCAAGTGGAGAGTGGTTCAAGAATGTGAGAGCTGGGCTGGGGGCTTCTGCACCAGCAGCTGGCAGGGGAAGATGTGCAGCACAGCGTCACGGCACCGTCTCCTCCAGATGCTCCTCAGGGAAGAGCTGGTGTTTATGTTTACGACAAAAGGTGATGCTACTGATCTGCGTGAGCACAGCTCTATTGCGTTAGAAGTCTCCGGTGTCACCTGGCCCTTTTTTGGTATCACTGCATGTGTCACTCAGAGCTGTCCCTCCAGGCTGACTGCAAGTCGCATGGCATCCAGCTCCGCAGCCAGCAGAAAATCCAACATTTCCCACACCAGCTGTTTGTTTCCCCAGTAACAGAAGCGGCTGCCAAGCCCTGCCCCGGGGAGGGGAACTGGAGATGAAATGAACCCTCATGGCTGCCCGTCCCCTCTCTGTGGGGAGAGACCCTCCCTGGCACTGGGGGACTTCCCAGCAGCATGCAAGGCACGGCCAAAGGATGCAGTTTAGCGTGGCCAGAGGAAGGACCTGCTTTGGGGCAAGTGGGTCTGGAAAGAGAAGGAGAAGGGGATGAAGAAGGGAAGGAGAAGGGGATGAAGGCAAGTGGCCATGGTAATAAAATACAAAGGACCAGAGCAGACAGACTTGGAGTGCCTGGAACAAGATAGGGCTGATGCCTGTCCCCGTTTCATCCGGACCTCGGCTGTGCACAAACCTGGAGGGTCACCCGCATGGGTCAAGATCTCCCCACGACGAGGCCAGGCCAGGGTCTCCGTACCTGCTCTGCCCGCTCCCCGCGGGAGGACCGGCGGCAGCCCCAGGCTCAACTTCACCCAAAGCCGGCTCTGCTTCCGTGACTTTCCCGCAGGACAACCTGAAGTGCTCAGCATTTTCCTTCCCCATCCAGGCACTGAAAGAGACCTGGGATTATTTGATTGATATTTGCAGAGACAGCAAGATGATAACATTGACTGACAAATTGCTTGCTTCTCTCCCTCTTTTATTTTTTTAAATTTTTTTTTTTATTGTTTTTTTTTATTTTTTTTTTATTTCTGCCAAGTTGACAGTGACCCCTGCCCAGAGGATGAACCGTTGCATCGGCTGGGCTGGCTCATCTGGGCTCCGTGGCCCTGCACACCGTTCGCACCGTGCAGACGGACCCCCGAGCTGTTTCTGGTGACGGGAGGATGAAATTGATATCATCCCAATGAACTGATATTCTTATCTGCGTTGTCTGCTCAGCATCTAATGAAGTAATGAAATATGCAACAATTCAGCTTTAGAACAGGCCTCACTTTTAAATTAGCACTAATTAGAGATAATTATCTTGGCTGGTTTGATGTTTCTATGTAATGAGCCCGGATTTTCTTTTGTTAAGAATTGGTGTGGTCAAATACATGAAGTGGCACACTGCGTTTCCACAAGTGCCTTTTGTTCCTGATGTATTCCAGCATCTCCAAGAGGTCTGCCCTTCCTCCCGGTGCCGTTTCATTTGGCTCTCTCGTTGACACCCCTTCTCCACAGCAGGGAGGGATGCAATGGGATGCCCAGGTAAAAGCATTACAGTCCCTGCAGCTCCAGCCCTCCCGCCCCACGTTCTTGCTTTCCCCAAAGTGCGGCACTGGGGAGGGGTTGGACTGACGCTTGGCTGCTGCCAGCAGCCGGGGCTTGAGCGTCAGCGAGCGGTGGCACAGGTGGCCAAAGCCTCCCTGTCCCCGTCCCCTTCCCAGGCAGAAGGGCTGAGAGCAACCTGAGCAGCTCGGCAGAGCGGGACGCGGTGACCAGCAAGCATCATTCACGCTCCAAACAGGAACGTGCCGAGGAATCCCGGCGCTCCCTCAAAAACTCTCTGCTCCCGTCTGTCCTCTCACCTCGCAGGTGACGCAGCCTCTGCTGTGGCGCAGATGTGCTGTGCGCTGTCTCTGCCTTGCTGCTGTCTCCGGACACCCCCATCGCTGCGCGCTGCCGTCTGCGCGGTTAATACAGCACGGCGCTATCGCTGCATCTCTCGCCGGGGTTTTCTGGAGCACCGAACGCTGCAGTATCAAAGCAATCAATCACACGCAGCCAGATTACCTTTCCTATCCGATAATCAGTAATTTGCCATGGATCCCTCATTTTTCAAGGGAATTTTAACAGCCTGGCCGGTGACAAGCTGCCAGGGCAAAATGCTGTAATGTGTGATAAAATTACACATCCCTGTGCCGCAGAGCAAGGCATCCCTCCTTCCTGCTCCGTGCTCCCATAACCGGGGGAAGCTGCGGGGCCGTGGGAGCCACACGGGACATGGGGCAGGACAACCTGGAATCGCGGGGCCACCCAGCCTGCCCCGGGCTGCTGCCCGCACCCTGCCAAATAATTCTGCCAGCGCCTGGTTTATGGGCCCTAAATCAGAAAAAGTGAAAGGCGCTTTTGGCATTTCGTTAGTGGGGAATGGGTGTGAGCAGTAAAAGGACCTTCCAGGTCCCCCTTTCCCCATGGCATGGCCCAGGTGGGGCCACACTGCCCTCCCCATCTCTGCACAGGGAGAACAGCGAACGCCGTGCATTTTCCCATCGCTTAATTGGAGCGATGCCGTGCGGTCCCCCGGCACCCGGCAGCGGGCCGGTGGTGGCAGGCAGCCAAGGTAATTGCGGCTGAACGGTCCTCTGCGAGTCCCCAAAGAGTCTTTACGAATCACAGGGTAACGGCCACGGTTCAAGAGAGCGTGGTCTTTGGGGAGCTGGTGTAATTACTGAGATGCTTCAGGCCTCGCCAGCAGCGCTTGGTCCTGCTTCTCCTCGCCGCCGCGTCGATAGGGAGGGCTGGCGGGCAGCGATGAGACCCCTGCTCCTGCACTGGGACAGGCACAACCTACCCACGACCAGTGCCCCAGCCCTCCCTGGAACAACGGGAGGCTGCAGTGGGTCCGAATGTGGGCTGGGGGCTGCTGTCCCCCCAAGAGCCATGGAAGCAGCAGTGGGGCAGCCCCTGAAGGCTTAGGGCTGGGGAGGGAGTGGAGAGCAGGGGGCTGGCTCACACCCCTCTGACACAGCAGCACCTCCCCTTTTATTAACACCAATTATTTCCTTTTTTCATTTATTATGATTAGCACTTGGAGGTTGTGCTGGATCAAGTATTGGCTTCTGCTGAATATTTTTATAAAATCACATACATATATCTATTTTATATCAGATATATATGTAAAGATTTCTCCACCTCCCACACACATCTCCCAGACTTTTGTTCCAGCCCAGTACGGCCCCAAAACAGAACCAGTGCTGGGGGAACCCACACGCTGCTCGCTGGTGGCCGGGGGAAGAGCGCCAAGGCGAGGGGCTGCTTTCTCTGCCGGTCAAGGGGAGCCAGGGGGGCTATCGCCAATTTATATCAAACCCTCAGGAGAGCACAGACACTGAGAGCACCCCAGCCCCGGAAAGCAAACGCGCTTGTGAGAGGAGCAGGACCTGCGGGGAAAAGCCAAGCCAAGCAGAAAGTTGGCGGCTGCGCACAAACCCCCTAACGCCCCTGCCCCTTTGCTCCTCTCAGCAAAACAGCGGAGATGCAAGGCTGGAGCAGGCTGACCCACTTCCCTGGGCATGGTGGGGAGCGCAGGCAGTGGCCTGGCAGACAAACGGGGTTCAGCATCCCACCCAGGCAGCCGGGGACCCCGGAGCCCCCAGGGGAGGGCAGGCAGCAAAGCCACGCTCCTTCTCGTTGTCTCAGGTGAGACGGGTAAGTGAGAACTCACACCAATCTCCTGGGAACAGCGGAGGCTGTCCATCATCATCATCGCTTTTGAAGCTGTTTGGAGAAGAGCTTGTTCCCGTCGGGAGCACAGAGGCAACACTCCTGCTATCTTTGGAATCGCTGGCTGCAGAGACAGGAATTTTCCTTTTCAAAGAGAAAAACAAAGCGGCATTCATGGGCACGGTAATTGCTCTGATGTTATCTGAGTGGATAACACGAGAGGCGATTTCAGGCATCTCCTGGAGCTCTGCCCTCACAGGAGGTTTCTTTTGCGCCCCTCCAAGGATCTCCCTGCCGCAGCCCCCTCCCAGTGAAAGCTCAGGGGCAAACCCCACCAGACCCCCAGCCCGTGTCAGACACCGGTGGTCGATCCTCTCCGTGCCCACCTCTGTCCCTGGCACTGGGAACGCCTCCGGGGTGCTCCCAGTCCCCAGACCCCTATTGCCCGGTGGAGAGGGGAGGTGCCTCTGCTCACCTCGGAGGTGGGGAGCAGCCCTCCATCGCCGGGACCCCCGCTGAAGGTTAAATGCCGCCGGCACGGACACGTCCCAGACACCCACCTTCAGAAAGGGGCCCAAAGAGCGACTGATCTCCATGGGCACGTTCTCCCCAGCTCTTTGGGTCCCTGGCACCCCGCAGCCCCTCACATCAGGGCGGCTGGCTGGGCAGAGCCGGGCTCCAGGGGCCGCCTGCCTGCTTCCCCCCTCAGATCAAAGACACGCGTGTCGCCCGCAGCCCTAACCGGGAGCAAATCTGTGCCGGTTGTGTACAGAACGGCTGTCTTGTACCGCAGACGCTGCCGCTGTCAGCCGCTTGTCGGGATTTGCACTTCAGAAGCAGCCCACAGCCCCTGCCATGTCGCACGTCTCCTCCCCTGTCAGATCTGCACGGCTCGCAGCGAGGAGCATCAGCATCAGCACCGTCCTCATCCCCATCCCTCCCTGCCTGCCGGGCTCAGCTGTGCTGGGCTCGTTTGTCCCTTCGCCTGCTGCGCCCACACCTTGCTGTTCCCTCGCCCCCCTTCCCGGCTCTGCCCGAGCCACCCAGCAGCAAGGGGAGCAAAGGGACCCCTCCATGGCTTTACAGAAACTTGCAGGAATTTAACTCGCCGGGTCTGCCTTTGATAGCAGGCGACAGGAACTAAATGTGACACAGCACCTTCGTCGCAGAGCCTGAGGGTCCCAGCACGCG
Organism: Tetrax tetrax; assembly: GCA_009806455.1. NCBI lineage: Eukaryota > Metazoa > Chordata > Aves > Otidiformes > Otididae > Tetrax > Tetrax tetrax. The sequence continues at coordinate 42,124 of WHYT01013205.1, forward strand.
GCTGGTGCAGCAGTAATTGATGCTGAGCAACACAAATCCATCCCAGAGGTTTAGGGAAATAAAATAATCAAAGAGCAAACTTAGGGATGTGACTTTCCTTGTCTTCTTGCTTTTTCCACTCCTTGTCCAAGTGGGAGCATCGTGCCTGGCACCAGGTACTCACCGCACGCAGCCTCGATGGTGCTGGGGCAGCAGCTGCGGAGCGCGGGTTCAAGGATACCGCTCCCTGTGTAAGGGTTCTGTAAACAAACCTGCCCCCAGAGCAGAACAACTGGCAGGTCTCTGGCTGCCAGTAAACAAGCCGTCAGCTCACCGTGTCCCCCCACCACATGTGCTCCGTGCTCCATCCATCTCTCCAGATCGCTTGGCACGTTTTCTCCTAACCACGGGGCAATTTGATTTTGTGGAAGGAGAGGGAGCCGTTTCCTCAGGCGGTCGTACCTCAGCCTTACCTTTGAGCTGGGCAATCCAGGAGGATAACATCAGCCCCAGCCCTGCCTCCAGCAGCACAGCCACGTTATCCAGCCGCTTCCCTCGGCATCAGGGCTGACAGCGGGCACATCACCCAAAGTTAACACCACCACGGCAGCACGGATGCTCACCTCTTGCTGAGCAATAGGAAGTGGGATCGATTGCAAGGGATCAGACACTGAGACTCTCATTAACTGCTGCTAACACCTGTACTCTGACAGACTCTTGCCTTTTTGGATTATCCTCTGCACATTTCCAGCCGGTGATGTGGGGTCTGCTCCAGCCCCTGTTCCCTCAGCGTTCCCAGTGCCGTGGCTCAGACCCCAGTCCAAGCGGCCAGCCCCCCCAGCACGTCCAAGTGGCCTCGCAGCCCCACTCTGTTCTGTGTCCCTCCCAGGCCCCACTCTTCGTGACACGGGGCAGGGGATGCTCTCTCCCTGCTCGGGGAAGATTTTCCCCCAAGCAGCTGGGAAAGCGGAGGCAGAGCAGCCCGAGCCCAGCTGTCCCAGCGATGTCAGGCTGAATGTGCACGCAGCTGGTGGGAGAACTCTAAGGCACGACCTTTCTGGACACGCCAGAGCATCTGAAGTGATGGCAGAAGGAGTGAAATACCCACAGCCATCGATGCATGCAGGAAGCTGTGCCTTCTGCACGAAGCCTGTATTGCAGAGCGAGCCTGCTGAGGTGCAATAGACACCCAAGAGGAGGGGTGTCGAGGAGGGAGGCAAAGGCACTGCCGGGTTTGGAGGGATGGGCACAGGCAGAGCATCCCTGCCTCCACCCTGCGCCTGGCCAGTGAGCCAGGCTGTTTCCAGCCCCGCCGCACAGCTGCCTCCTGCTTTGCCTCCGCACGGTGACACAGCCTTCGGGGAAGGTGGCAGGTGCTCTTTAATCTCACCTGCTGACAGCTTCGCTGACAAGGAGCTTTCTTCCTCCAAACCTTTTGTCTTGTCCTTTGTTCGGGCAGGATTTGATGTCCCTCACCCCGCTGTCACGGCTGCTCCAGGCTCCTCTCCACCCGCCCTGTCCCAGCCTCCCCGAAGAGGAGCAGCGGCAGGTTGACCTCGTTAAGAGCCTCACTCCTCCCTCTTCTCTCCAGCTCTGTACTCTTCTGAAGCCAGGGTATGGTTACAGGCACCCTGAAAAGGCAGAAAACTGATACTGCCTGCAAAGGGGAAGATGCTCGGTGCAGCCAGCGCGTCCCTGCGGGTGTGAATCTCCTGAAGCTGCTGCTGCAGGAGACAGAGCATCCGCACCCCCGATGGGGACCCCTCCTCCCATCCTCGCTCTGAAGGCACCTGAGAGATCAGCTTGGAAACAGGAGAATTGCCCCACTTTTCATGCTTTTTTCCCCTTTCATCCCCCCCACATCCTGCCATTACCCACTCAGCTCCAGCACAGCAGAGGAGCCAAGGCTGCGGGAGCCAGTGCTGTGCCCACCCGCGCTGGTGGCCCCGTCTGTCGGGAGCAGGGCCCGCTGGAAAAGGAAGAAAGCAAGAAAAGAAGAAGGTGCTGGAATAACATAAGAGAGCAATGGGCTTTCATCATCCTTACCTAGAGATGCCTGCTTTTAAGAAAAAACAACATTGCATTAGTATCTTTTAAACAACAGCAGAGGGAAGATGCAGCAAGTAAGCTCCTCTTCCCTCCTTCACGACATCTGGCTGGGATCATCCCGCTAATTTCAAGTTACTACAAACTCCTTTAATTCCCTGCCAGAGCTTTATAAATTTTTTTTTTTTAAATCACAGGCTAACCAGCTCCACAGCCGTGAATTAAACACACAAGTGAACAATGAGAACAAAAGTTACAGAGGAAAGAAAAGGAAAGGTCAGGCTGTGTTTCGCAGCGCACACAGCCCCTGCCCTGCAGGAAGATGGGGAGTCACACCCTGCTGTGGCACCCCCCAGCCAGCCCTGGGGAGAAAGGACACGGGAGCACAGGGGGAATAGATGGGGAAAAGCCCACTGCCTCCACCCTCCCCAGCACAGCACCTGCCAGACACAGCCCAGGGCACGGGGACACAGCCAGGGTGCCCTGCAGCCCCCCATACAGCCTGGGGCCAGGGATGCACTGACCAGTCCCAGCTTCCCTCCTCTCCAGCAACTGCAGCATCTGCCCGTGTCTCCCTTATCCCAGAGACCCCCTCTGCGCCCACTCACACATAAGCAGCCCCAGCTGGCCCCAGGCGTGCCTCAGCAGGAGGTTTGCATCCCCTAATTGGCTCATCTCGGTGGAAATGCGTTTAGAAAGATCCTGGTCTCCATCCCTGTCAGGGAGGCTGGTCCAGGGGAGAAGCAGGACCTGTATCCCTGTGGAGGGGAGGGTGTGAGGAGCTGGCACGAGGGCTTTGCGGGGCAGAGCCGCGGCGGGCAGGGAGAAGGACTCTGATTTTGCCTGCAGGCAGCGCAGAGCTGCAGCAGGGCCACGGGCAGTGCTGAGGGACAGGAACGGAGATGGGGTGGAGCCTGGTGGAGTCTGCGTCCAGGTGTTCTCCATGTCTCACGCTCCACTCGGGCAGCTGGGCAGCAGGACACGGAACAGGGAAATGAGCAAACTTTGGCAGCAAATGCACCTGTGGAAACATGCCCCTACGCTTCCTCATCTATCAGGGAGCAGGAACAAAGGCTGAGAGACACAGCGGGGCTCAAAACTCCTGTAAATCAGCATTGTCGACTGGAGTAAATTCACACTGATCTGTGCGGGTGACAGACCTGCCTGGAGAGGAAAAGCCGTGCTCTCAGTTTCTGAACAGGAGCAAACTGGAGAAAAGCACAACCAGATAAGCTGGGGTGGAACAACCAGCTCTGCGAAGATCCCCATCCCATCTCGCCATCGCCCTCAGAGCCCCTCGGGGGGGCTGCCCCTCGCTGTCCCCACGGCAGCAGCAGCTCGGGGCCCCGCAAACAAACTGCCCCCTCCCCTCTGCAGACCCCATGTCCCTTCCTGGATGGAGGATCTGAGGCTTAAATAAATATGTGACTATGTAAATAAATCCGAAGTGTGTAGCGTGAGAGGCAGGTTAATGGCTGGGGAAGCCAGGCTTGACCTCAGTGACATTTCAAATTAGTTCTGCTGCGCTGGGCCGTGCGTTGGAGGGATTTGTGCCTGGGCTGGATGTGGAAAGAAACCTTAAAATTCATCATGTGAAGAGGCTCTCCAGAGCTTCCTTCCTCCTGGGGAGAGACCTCCGCCTCCTCCAGCATCCCAGGGTAAACACCCCAGCTGAGGGGATGCTGGGGAAGGTGGGCAGCTCAGGGTGGGCACCGGCAGAGTCTGTTTCTCTGGCCCCGTCCCGACGCAGAGCCGCCCCTCCGGCCGCGGGCAGCAGGGCTGTGCGGGACCTCAGGGTGTGTGGATCGGGCTCTCGAGGGGTCCAGCCTCTGCGGAGGAGCGGGAGGAGGTGTTTGGACCATTTTGGCTGGTGGAGTGACTCAGCCTCCTGACAGCCCTCCCAGACCTTTGCAACTCCACCTAAACAGGGATTATTTCATCCTCTCAGAACGGCTTAAGCACTAATAAAAGGCATTAAAAATTAATTTTCCATGCTGTCTGTTGGCGTTTCTTCCATCTCTGGAACGCGCTCAACAAGCAGAACTGATAAGCAAAGCCCAGACGACGTCCTCCATGCTAATGTCCCCCCGCACCGGCGTGCTCCCCCAGCCCGGCGTTCATCGTTAGGGGATGGCTGCGCAATCATTAACATTCTGTCTTTCTCCCTTTCTTAAAAAAAAAAAAGAAAAAAGGAAAGATTTTGTTGGCAGCTTGGTGATGTGCTGCGGGTGTCAGGCCCGCTTCTCTCCCTCCTCGTGTCAAATAACATCTGCAAAGGAAATTCATACACACGCACACGGGCATCGCCCCAGCGAAACGCCCGAGCGGGGCGCGGGGCAGAGCCTGGCCGTGGGGCCGCCGTCCCCGCAGGGACCGGGGCACCAGTCCGGGAAAAGCACCGGTGCCCCATTCCCAGCCGGCACTGCTGCTGCGCCCGCCTCAGATCCACCCAATTACAGCTAATTAGCTTTTCTGCCATAAAACCCTAAGGAGACAATAGAGAAAAGCCTCCCGCCTTTGACAGTAATGAAGTTAAATAGATATTTATTTATCCCTTTATTAGACAAACCAATTATAATTTTACGCTTGAAATAGCTGATTTTTAAATGGGATGTCGCAGCGTACGTATATAGCAATGTAATATATAGCCGGACCCGGCCGGGAACAGTCCCGCCTCGTTAACAGCACGGCCAAGTTAGTATTGAAATATCCTCTAATGCACCCATTCATAAAATGATAATTAAAAATACTCCAAAATGCAGCTATTGAGACAGAGAGCCTGGTTATTTATAGGCTCTGGGTTCACTTTCAAATGATAAAATCCTGAGTAATTTCTCAGACCGGTGAAGTTTTGCTTTCCCCGGTGCTCTGACAGGCTGTGGCTGGGAAAGCAGAGCCTGGAATTTCCCAGTGACCCCGCATCCATCCAGGCAACCGGTCACCGCTGATGGACCCGCGGCGGGCACACGTGCGCTTTCCCTCCGCCTGCAAGGGGAGCGGTGGCCGCCTGGCCTCTCTGGAAAGTTCATGGCGAGCGGCAGGAAGAGGAGCGAAGCCCCTGCGGGTGGCAAAGCAAAGGCCGGGGAGCGCGGCTCCCAGAGCAAACACCCGAGAGGAGCCTGTGATGCGCGCTGTGCCGTCTGGGAGCCGTGCCTCGGAAAGGAGAGAAATAATCATTAAGCCACCCTGGTCCCAGGTATTTGCAAATGCCTAATTGGATGCTGGAGGCGACTGGTAATGAGGGCTTTGGATTTCTTTTAAGAGCAGGGTGCTAGCGTTTCCCGGCGGCGGGCGCTCGCTGATGGCAGCTCTCTGGGTCCTGCGGTGTCCCTGTGCGCTGCAGCACCCCTCGTCCTGCAGCACCTGCCTCCCCGCCGGGTCAGTGGGCAGCATTGGCCTTTAGGACCCAAAAAAAGAGCAAGACCTCCAAAGGAGCTGGCTGGCTTGGGTGGTAATGGGTGTCACAGCTTGACCACCCTGTGCCACCGCTCGTCTCCCTCTGCCCCGCCTGGCTCAGTGAGGCCGCAGCGCTGGGGACGGGCAGGTTTGTGCCTGAGGGACGTGAGCCCGAGCCCACCTCACAGCGCTAAGCGAGCTCGCAGGCTGGCGGGTCCAGGCGTGGGAGAGGGTAAGGGCTTCCAGGGCTGGGGGGTGCCAAGATGGGGATTAGAGCAGCTCTGCAGCCGATGCGCAGTCTCTCGCTGGAAGCCCGTGCCACGAAGAGCTGATGAGGAACAGAGCAGAACATGTTAAATCCTCTGTTAAATGTTTTCAGCTAAATATGTGCCCTTGCCAGAGCAAAGCCTTTTGCAGCAGGGTCCGGAAAAACCCCGGCCTCGGTTCCTCCCAGGACGCAGCCTGGGAGAGCGGGGTCTCAGCCATGTGCCCCCCATCCCTGTCCCTCCTGTCCCAGCTGGCGGCAGAGGGAGGGGGACACCTTCCCCGCATCTCCCCGGGTGCGGGCATCCTTCATCCTGCGTTGATGGGGAGGTTCTGCCCGCAGCCCCCCGCAGCCCCGACACCTTAGTGACAGCCGTAGCACCTCCTGGGGAACATCACAGTCTGGGGACTCTGCTTGCTGGCCCCTGGGCTTTGACAGTGCGGGGACACTGCGGGAGCCCATCCTCTGCAGGTCACCGCAGACACGGTGGGAGTGACACGCACCCCGCACCTGCCCTGCCCGGACCCCGCTCAGGACTCGGTGCGCACGCCTCACGCAAGGGAAGCCCAGGGCTGCGACCCCGCCTTTCCCCAGCCCCCGGCGAGGGCAGATGAGGTTACAGCCCCCCGCTCCCCCGGGCTGTGCCCCCCCGGGGTCCCTGCCCGCCGGCAGACACTGGATGGCACTCGCACTCCTTGGCACCCGGGTTTGGTGGTTTTTTTTTTTTTTTCC
>WHYT01013206.1:0-25359 GCA_009806455.1 Tetrax tetrax
GTGGGCACGGCGGCGCGAGGAGGGCTGGCTGTCATGAGAGACGCGGCGTGTGAAATCCTGCCCTCGCCTTTTGTGGAGTGGGCTATTTCTGGCGCGGGTGCCTCGCCTCAAGCGCCTCGGGTCCTGGGGGAGCCTTGTTGCCCCCTCGTTGCTTGAAGCCCCCCCCCCCGGGCCCGTTCCGGCGTGACGTGAACCGCGGTCTTCTTTCTCATAATAATAAACGCGAGGGGCAGGGATGACGTCTTAATTAAAATTGTTCTTCAGGGTGCTGGAAAGGTTGGGAAATTGCGATGTTGCCGTTCGCTTCGGTTGAAGCCCTGGCAGGGTCGGCGAAAGCCCGTTTTCCGAGACTTTTGGAACTGTCGCTAAACTTGCACGTGTTTTAATTTGGTATCCCGGGGCTCGAGCTAGAAGCAAGTCGATTTTGGTTTCTTTTTTTTCCAGGCTGGGAATTGTCTGAGGTTCTGGTGTAGATGGTGGAATGCTCTGCAGTTTGAGGAGGGTGGTGGTGCTTTGGGTAAATTGACTTCTTCAGGTATGTAAAGACTGAAATGTGAGGTAATTGCGTTTGATGAGATGGATAGAATAAAACGTTACGGTCGTGTGTTAAGCTGGTGTCGCAACAGCCCGAGACCCGTGTTTTAGGAGTCTTTACGTCTGACAGACAGAAATAAAATTCTACTTTGGATGTGGGCTTTTTCTTGTAAAAGTCTTACCTTTCGTATCCACCCGCCTGACCCCTGCCACTGGGAGCTTGAACACTTGGGCAGCAAAATGGATTGGTGTCGTACTTCCCTGTGGTGCTTTGAACCTGGGCGTTCAGCATTGTTTTTCACATTTGACCCTCCGGCTTCAAAGGTGCTCTGCAAGAAATGGAAGGAAGCCTTGACTAATTGGAAAAGTAGAGGCTCGAAAAAAACAGGATCATAGGTGTCGTTTTCCTGTTAATTTGCTCTGTAACGCTGGACAAGCCATTCAAACAGATGTATGTCGGTGCACTGAGCTGTCAAACGGGCAAGAAAGGTCCCTAGTGATGTGACAGGTAGGGCGGCTGTCAGGATATTTAGGGATCGTGTGCAGAAATGCTCTGTAGAGGCAGAGTGTGTGTTTCTGAGGGATGCTGGGCAACTCTGCTGTGTAATTTGTGCTTAAGCAGCGACCCTTTTTTGAAAACTTCTACAGTTGTGAAGGTCGAATGGGAAAGGTGCATGCAGCAGGTAGTGACTGATGCACATGCTGACAGATCCCAGCTGGGTGATCGTCAGCAGTTATTTATGCCCGGATATCCCACACTGGGAAACAGTGCTAGGGCAGGTATTAGTCGTCCTTTTCTAACCTGGAGGCACATCTGGAACATCTGTTGGTATTAACATCATGCACACTGGTGGGATGCTCCAGTGACATAGGTGGGATGCCCTCCTCTCCTTCCTTCTTTGCTTTCTGTTGTTCATTTTGCAGCATTGTCTGTTTGTTCTTCTGTGCTGGCGTGAAGAAAAGTTAGAGATAGCACCTAGCTTAGAATAATGGTCCAAATCTCAATAAATAGACATTGACGCAATGCTCCTAATATATGGAAATTCAGCATCGTAGAAGACCTCAGAGACTCGTTGAAATTAATGAGTTTAATAAAATCCCCATACTGTATAGCAGTCTTGTGTATCTTTCTGCATGTGCGTAATTAATGACAAAGAGAGCTGAAAATAAAACCCTGTCTAGGTGATGCGTAGTGCAGAATATGTGATAGAAGTTGCTCGCTCTTGCTTATTATAAAACTTCCATTGCTTGATTTTTCTGAAGTGCAGTCGCTATTTTTCTTAACAAGGCTGCAGTATGATTGCCGATTAGTTATTTTCCTCAAGGTTTTCTCTAAAAATATCACTAACCATGAAAAAAAATAATTGATGATCACATTAAAAAAAAAAATCCAAGGAGAATAAAAAGAGGTGCTTTCTCATTGTGTGCCTGTGTCATTCGTATTGGGTAGGACAGATAAAGAGGAGACCTCTTAGAGCTCAACTAAGAGACATTCATGGCACTAAACTGAAAAATGAGATGTGTAATGTTAATGTATGCAAAGTAATCATTTCGGTAGTAATGACATTTTTATGCAATAAACTGTTGGTGTAAATTGAATAGCATTTATTGTGTGGCGTGAACAGTCTCTTGTGATTTTAATTTAGGTAGTACAAATGCAGTTTATATAGTCAAATAAAAATGTACGTGCCTTTCTACTCCACGGAATGCGCTCTGAATGGCTTCTCAGTTTACAAGTTGCATGGACATACCTGTAGTGTTTAGCAGATCCAATGAACGTTTGAAGGCGTGCATGCTTCCGTCTTTCACCTCTGGGTCTGAACTTCCAGCACGGCTGATTTCGGGCGTGATGGTCGTATATTGAGTTGAGCTATGTCGGGGAAATAGACCAATCGTTACATTAATGTGTGGAAGAAAACTTGGATTTAAACTTAGTTTGCTCTAAATTTGCGTTAGTCCTGCTGCTTTCAGCATTCCTCCGGACTACAGATGCTTTAAGAGAATGTGGAAGAAAGTCTTTGTGATATTGCAGTTCTTTACTGATATCTGGCGAGGTGCCTCAGTGATTTTGTTGTAGGAGCTAAATGGACAGAAGATTTCTGCCCCCAGTAACTCCCTGAGGTTTTCCGGAATAGTGCTTAAACTGCTTATTCAGCTTTTTACAAAAAAAAATGGTCATCATCCCTTTAAATTCAGCCAAAATACCTTAACCTTGGCAGCTGCCTGAGTATTATGCATTCATTTGAAGCTTGCATCAAGAAGATGTAAAGTGTATGAATATAGCCAGCTGGGTTGCAATGTGTTAGTTTTGCTTTTTAGTTAGGCAGAAACATCTTTATAGTGGATTGAAAGAGCACTACTTACTGTGCCACTCTTGGGCTATGAATTATAATTTTGAAGCAGGCAAGCATTGGAATGCATACAAATGCTTTTGTGGCCAGTGATGGATGACTTACTCGAACTAATGGTATTGATCAAAGAGCAACCACATGTTCAGAACAGGTAAATAAAAAGGAGCAAGGGAATAAGTTCAGAAAAACCTTTGTGCTAAAAGTTTACGCGAACGGCAGAACTTCGATCCGTCAACAACTGGGTTCAGAAGACTCCTCTGCTTGATCGTATTGATCTTTAGGCAGAAAGAGCTGCGGCAACAACCCGAAGAACAGCAGCTGCGCTGCACCGGCATCTGGGCAGATCGATAGACATGCCCCCTTTTTGCTGGAAGTGGGTTGCCTGTGAAAAGCTCCTAATGCGGCGGGGGCTGAGCTGCAGCTTCTACCTGTGTAACTCCCCTGTCCCTCCCCGATCTCTTCTGCCTCTGCCCCCCCTTTGCTGTTGACACCTGCTTGGTGCAAACCTGCCCTCTGAGTGAACTGGGACTCTTTAGATTCCGTGCCTCAAAGGAAGAAGAGAAGGAGGTGGTGGTGGCTGTAGGGGCACGAGGCACCGGGAACTCGAGGTACGCCGCTTTCTTCTTTTTAGTGTGAAAGGTGACCTAAAGGGGTCAGATCCTCCCAGGTTTATTCCAAAGACCTAGAATTTGCATACAGCTTGACGGATAACTTTCGCTGCTGTCATATCAATGGAGCAAATGCTTGAAAAGCTGTTGGTAACGAAAAACTTGGGAATTTCCAGTTTACCCCTAGTAGGAGTTGAAATGGAAGCTGGAAGCTTGTTTGTTTTTTTTTTGGTTTTTTTTTTTTTTCATTTAGTGGGTAGGTGTGTTCAGTGTATGTGCGAGCAATTGAACATGTCAGCAGTTTCCTACAAGCTGCTCTTGCTGACTCACGTGTCTGGTGCGGCGCGGAGCTACCCTTGCTATAAAACTGTCCTGGAGAGGAGACGCGTGCAGAGAGGCCGTCAGTGCCGAGCCGTTGTTCAAAGGTTATTTTCAGTTCTCCGGTCACTGCTTTGCTGTGGTTGTCTCCCCCGGTGATACCGAAACACCCTGTCATTTTGCCAGGTTGCTGTTACGCTGGGTGCGTAGCTTAAAGTCCAAGCGTGTTGCACCTCTGCAGAGGTTGTGCTCAAAGTGCATCTGGATGCTACAGATGTTCAGCAGGACTAAACCTCCAGGGCTTATTTTGCTGCTTTTTTTGTGAATGGGACATTACAAAAAAAAAAAAAAATCCCCCCGAGCATTGTTCCCAATTTGGATATGGTAAGTCCAGTGTATGAATTGTATTGCAGGCTGCACAGTCTCCTACCCTCCACCCCTCTTTACAGCAGAAATCTTTAAAGCTAGCAAGAAATTCTGATTAAACTTTAAAAACCTGGGTTCAGCTATCTTTAATTTTCAAAATTTTGCTATGCCTTAGTCTGTTTTTTATCTCCTGGGTGGCAGTAGTACTGGCCGTTAGCATGAAAGGATTCCTTCATTTGCGTGAAGATGAAAACTTGCGCTCTTGTACAACTGTTTCTTCATTTACAGGCTCTATTCTGATTACTCATAAGGATCCTAAAACAATAGCTTCTGCTGACTGATGATTTCTAACTGATCTTGTTGCGGTTGTTTTTTTCTACTGTCCTTTCTTTTTCCTTTGTTAGTTGATCGCAAAAGTCTTCGCAGAAGCGGAGTGAATTATCCATCTGCAGTTGTGGATTTACTGTCACAGAGTTTCGATTCGTAGTTGTCTTTTGTGTATTTTTCTTCTTTTTTTTTTGGAATGGGGCGAAAAATAAGTGATCTCTGAAAGTGTGATAAACCAAATCAGCTGGTATAAAACAGACTTTAATAACAATAAGGTGAGTTCTTGTCACTTGTTTTGTTTTTAGTCAACTACTTCGACCAGTAATGAATAGAAAAACCACATTTAGAGCTTTGTAACACATGAAGAAAATGGGTGTTCTTGGTTTCCGCCAATACAAATGACTCATCAGTATCAGTAGGGTTTCTACTTCTAATAATAAAACTGTGGAAGACCTTTAAAACGTGTGGTTTTGGCCCCTACTCTTAGTGAAAGGTTGGAAAATATTACTTTGAGGTTGTTTGTGTTTTGTTTTTTTTTTTTTATTAACTTGTGGAAGCTTTAGTGATTTGCCGTTCAACAGTGAAAGATCTCGTACCCTCCCCAAAAAATCGAAATGTACCACAGCTTGCAGTGCTAAAGTCTTCCCCTCTCCTGTCTCCTCAATGTTTTGCGTTTTACCGTGGTGAGTCTTGCCCACGCATAGCCTTGATGTCAGAGATGCGCATCTGGAAAATATAATCTGTTTATGTCGGGCTGGGGGAAGGCTTGGCACACTACCACGTCTTGCCGAGCTGCTGTTCTCTCCACCTCTCTTCCACTCTGGTAAAGAGAGGACAGTAAGGTTGCGGAGTGACTTGTGTTGCCGTTTGAGCTGGGGTCAGAGGATCTAGAGAGGAAAGTGAACGGAAAACAGGAGTTGAAGAATAAAGGACAACTGCAGGATGTGTTTGTCATTACCTAGGAGGAAACACACATCTTCCAGTAGTGAAAGTGATACTGAAAAAAGGGCAAATCAGAAAGCGATCTATTAAATGCTCCTTTTTCTTTCTCTCTCTCTTTTTTTTTTTTTTAAAGTAATAGTTTTCAAATGTGCCAGCATCCTTTTGTGAAGACGCTGCTCCATGTGCATTGCAACAAAGCAGCCCCTGACGCATAGTGCCTTTTATTTGAAACTGTGCCTTGCAGAATGCAAGGTTACTTTGTTTTCATGTAAGCAGAGCATGCCCTCTGTACTGTTACAGTATATCAGATTTTAATTCTTTTATGCGAGGTATTCTACTTTTAATGGTAGTCCAATCAGCGCCTTGTGATTTGCTGCATTAATGTATCGTGTTGCTGCCTGCTTTCAAGTTGCCTGTGTTGTTAGGGGATTTAAAGACTATAAATGAGGCAGAGCTACTCTTTCCTCTCCTGTTAGAGTGAAAATTCCAACATTCATGAAACCTTTGTGTTTACTTTCTCTGCTGTTGCAATATTTATATTAGTAAGTTCTTCCTTATAAGGATGTGATGGTTCTGTGTTTCTTGTTATTCTGTTTTAAAAGCAGGGTGTACTTACAAAATCCATTCGGGGGTAGACTCTCAGTAAATGTAGACCTGTTTCAGCTCCCTTGGTGTCAGCAGGGATCTTTTACCACTAAATATTTAAATATATTTATGTAATTAATTCTGATTTTGCAGAAATACCTTGGATGTGTTTGTTAGTTTCTTGTGGAACCAGGCTGTGATGGAGAGTCTTTGTCTTGTAGCTCCTTACTGGGAAAGGCACACTAAAAATAGAGGCGCAGAAGCCTGTGGAGATATAACTTTGAAACATATGAAAATCCCGTTGTTTGTTACATGGCAACAATAAGAGATATTTTACTATTTTTGGATCAGTATAGGAGAAAAGGCCAACTTCCAACTTAAGGGATTTATTTATGGACAGTTCTTGCTGAAGTTCACAGAATAATGTTCAGTAAGGACTGCTGAACACGATGTCAGTGGTTGCTCAGAGTTCAGGAGGATTTAGGTTCAGCACTCTGATTTCAGCTTATTTTCTACAGAAAATAAGGGTATGGGCATGATGAATGAATAACGCTGACTTGGAAACAGGAGTTGTGCACAAAATTACTGAGGGCTGGGCCTGTGAAGGGCAACAGACGCTGTCGCTACTGAATTTTGAGACTCTGCTTCTGCTTTGCGTCATCTCCTCTCCTTTTCTTGCCCTCACCCTGGCACCTGTCTCGTCCCACCATGGGCCAGACCCAAGAGTAAATGGGCAGAAAGTTACTTGTTGTACGTGTAGAGTTAGTTTTCTGCCGGTTCAGTTTACTTCAGGGTCTGGCAAGGACCTGAGTATGGCATCAAATTAAACCAAAATTTGTGTAAAGTCCTAGACCTGGACTGGGAGACACCTGGCCCCCAAAGTGTAATGACCATCAGAGCATCGTGCCCCATCTCCTGAAAGTCACGCTCCTCTAGCTTTTGCAACGCAGTGATGCTGCAGGAAGCCATTAGCAGCCTGTGCCAAGCCTAACCTGTAGCTTGGCATTAGGAGCTTGCTGCCAAGGCTTGAGCAGTTTGGGTTAAGACTAGGGCTGTTTAATTTTGGCCTGTGTTTGCAACCAACAGTTGAAATAAATGTTTGAGGAGAACAGAACACAAACAAACAACTCTTCTATGTTAGCCAAATGCAAAAATACTATCTTTGCAAATATTCAAATAACTGTTGTTATTCCCACCTTATTCTGGTCACTCCTGGCCTGGCGTGACCTGGTCGTGTCACTTATTTCCCTGCTGTGATCTTGGAAATTTAGATTTTAAACCTAAGTTATAGCTGAGGAGATGAGCAGACCTGGTGACTGGGGAGAGGTTTTTTTTTGAACACGATGGCTGCAACTGTAGACTCTGTTCCTGAGCAGAACCGGCGGTGTTTTTATGCAAAGTTGAATGTTGGCCGTGCATATTAGGCAAACTTATGTGCAGAACTTCACTGGCAAAAATCGAAGTGTCTGCAGACTTTGGTTAGGTCCTGCTCTTGAGCTGGGAAACTTGATTTCTGCTTCAGGTCAGCTTTGGGTATCTACTAGGCCAGAGGTACTTTTGTGTGTTGAACCCATAACCTGCCAAATGCTTCTCTCCCTACTTCTCCATTTAACTTCATTTCCCATCCCTTCATTTATTCCTGTAACTGTTATTAAATGTATACTGAGGGGAAACGTGGTGCAGTATTCTTTTACAGAAATCTGAATGAATCGACGGTGTAAAGTGGTCGTGAGGCGTGTCAGGGAGCTAACCCCAGTGTAAAACTCATGGCAAATTACAAAACTGTTGCATCGTTTGTCATCGTTGGAAGTTCATGGGCAGTGCAAATACAAGCGCTTTGCAAGGAAATTTTTTGTTTGTCTTTTTCCCCTTCTTGTTCCTCTTAGTTTGTCTTATTATTAGACTAAAAGTAGAGTCAGTGATTCATTCAGTAATCTGTTTCTTGGACAGTTAGTCATCTGCCAATTTGTGTTAACTTTCCACTTTGTTCAGAAAGTGAGTAATGCTTAATGCACTAACCACCACATTCCAAGCTTGAAAAGCTGTGAGCATCATTCAGATCGCCTCCAAACTTTCTCTTCAAAATTTTTTTACCATTCTGTAAGATCAAAGCAAGTAAGGTCTGGCATGCCGTGTGCTACAGCTACAGTCCAGTTGTTTTGTCTAGCCCTTGTTATTAAAGCAAAACTCAAGGCTGTGAATGTAGCACACAAATACTGTGTACGCCAACCCGTGTATTACTTAATCAGTGTAACGCTTCTTGTTTTTCTTTGCAACTCCTACTTTCGACAGATAAATATTGCCGCCTTATTTCCCTCTCTCCCTCCCCAGGCTGCCACAACTTTGTTAATTTATATTGTTCTCTGTCTCAACAAATTGTGATGCTATCAGGATTAATTTAGTGAAAGTCGCTTGCAAGGAAAGCAGGACTTAGTATTAGCTGCTGACTGCAAATATTTCTGGTACTTTTCATTATTCTTTTTGGTGGAAAAAAATAATTGTGCTGTTAAAAGTGTTTTCTATATAGAACTTGAGGCTATAAAGCCTTCCTATAGCGATCGAGTAGATATTCTGATCTCAAAGTGATGCCAGTCATTTCTGAAGATGAACATGGTACTTGTTTGAATCACTTGGCAGAATTTAACTACTTTTTTCTTTCTTATGGAAACTGGAGTAAAATGAAGAGTAACAAGGTCAGTAATGTCACAGGAGAGCTTTATACAACCAAAGTCTTTACAGTCTGCTCTAAAATAACATGAAAGGGCTGACTACCACGCTTGGCAGCAAAGGAATTCAAAGTGCAGGAGAGACTTCAGTGCTACGGGAAGGGTGCGTGTGCATGGAAGGTAGGGTGAGGCAGGGGTGGTAAACATGGGTACCAAAAGTGATCTGCTTTGCCCGATGCTGGCCTTGTTCCTTCCACAGACACCTGTGTCTCCTCCCCAACTTCCCCCCGCTTTTCATGGCGAAGTCGTTGTCTATGTGGTGCAGATGGTGTTAGGATGTCCCTAGTGCCACAGTTCTGTAAACAGGTGATGCAAAAGCGGGTGGATGGGAAGGAATAGCCTTTGGTTATAGGGTCTCTAGCCAACTCCTGCCTCAGAGTAAAAGGGTAAAAGCAGAGAAGTCTGTTGGAATAAGAAAGAATTGACTTAGTCTTGAGGAGAAGGTAGGGGAAGATCCATTTCCCCGTTCCTAGAATCCAATTCCACTCCATGTAAATACCCAAAGTGTCCTGGTAGCCATCTTCCAGTGTCTGGCTTCTGAAGGGTTTTTTCTTGCAGCCTGACTTTGCACACCACGGAGTTTGAATAGTTTGGTTAAGCTTTGGACAAACAGCCATGCTAGGGATGCTTATTTGAACGCCAGCCTGTGAATCGTGTCCATCCTCATTACCTGTGTATTTTCCAACATCAGCAGCGTTAATGCACTTGCCTCTTCAGACTGATTGCAGCTATCATGTTTCAAAAATTACTTGTTTCTGCTCGGTCTTAGTTTCGGCTGTTGAGCTTTATTTTTCAGGAGCAACACTGGATCGGAATTTGAAAATTTCTTGGATATATCTGCTTCTCAGTTGGCTCGAGCATGAGCGGAGCTTTCACCTGCTTTTGGTTGAAAGGCATCCAGGAGTCAAACTGTATGGGTGTGACTCCCCTGCCTGATTTCAAATAAAAGTTAAAACAACATAGGACTGCAAATGGAGGGACTCAAAAATAGTACCAGAATAGCTCGAGAAACTCTCTCTGTAAGATTAGCAAGTTAAGAATTTGCTCCCTTTTTTTCCAAAATCAAAATTTCCACCTTCCTAGCAGGCACTGAACCGACGGAGGTGGCTCTGCTACCCGCCGCAGCCCGGTGCGGTTGGTGGTGCGGGTGACTGTCCTTGTGGCACTCCTGCTCTTGAGGCAGAGGGAGCCGCCGGTGGGCGCTGGGTTGGTGGAGCTGTTGGCTGCCGAACCCCCTCCACTCTGCCCCCACCCCAAATAGCATGTCTGTACCCACCCCAGCGTTGCTCTTAGGTTCCTGATTTAAACCTCCAGAACGTTACAAAGAAGCTTGCCTCCTCGCTAGTTTTGGGGTGGGGAGGGGAGAAGAGCGAGGGCTGAGGTCGGGGTTGCAGCTCTTGGTGTGGTTCGGCACGCTCTGTGCGCATGTGTCTCGAGCAATGCCTGATTCACTGCCTGAAGTTGATCTGGGATTTTTTGGGGTTTTCTTTCTTTTTTTTCTTTTTTTTTTTTTTTTTTTTTTTTTTAGGAAGTGATCCTCCCAAAGGTGAGAATTGGTGCCATTGTGTTGGATTATGAGTAAACCAAAACTGCAAGGAATGCCTTTACTTTCAGCCTTTTGCTCCTGACCTCCAGCGGTCGACGCTGGGCAACAGACCTTTGGCACTCAACTGGTGCCGGAGGAGATGAGCCCCTGCCTTTCACAGGGGTGTGCAGCGTTTTGGGGATCGCTTAATCGCTGGGTTTGGCACTTTGGGTTTCGGGTCACCTGGACAGGGCAAAGGAGGAGGCTGCAGCATTTTGGCTGTACTTGATCTAACACCTGGCACAGCTGCTTTCCTTGCTTGGTTAAGAGACTGTGGGGTGAAGGAGAGATGACCAGGTGCCCGAGACCTTCTAGTTTTTGAAACTCAGATAAAGGGCAGTGTTGACTGTCGCAAAGCTGAAATCTTACTCGAGGCATTTTTATCTGAGGACTTTTTTTTTTTTTTTATTTCCACCCCTCACCCACCTTCCATTTGTTTCCCGACTGTAAAATTGAAGACATTCCCATGAAGACGGGCACACCAGTATCATTTGTCCTCCTGTGTGGAGAGGTGCCGAGGGTTGTCCCGGGTATTTATAGAGGGGGTGCCTCCTGCCCCAACTTGCTCTGCAGGTGCGCTGCTCGGTCGGTTAAAGAAACCACGAGTTGAAGTGATTGCCGGGGTGAAACAGTTTACAAATAGCTTTTCAGTGTTTGTTTTTATTTTTAACTCCTTCCCCACCCATGGGCTCCTCCCCTGGCGTACTGGTGAGGCTGAAACGGCTCAAGGAGGGAAAAATCGTTGCTGCCAAATATGCAAAGCACCACAAGAGTTTCCAGAGGACCCTCGAAAAGAGAGTTGTTTCCCTCACGTTAGAGATCCCATGCCTTTTCTTCCCCCGAGTCCCACTTGTTCCCTCCTGCTCCTTTCTTATTTGGGATTTATCCCTGCATGGGGGTAAGACTTTTTTTTCTGTGGCTGCTGGGGCTTTTTTGGGGGATAGTTGCCTGTTTGATTTGGTTTTGTTTTCCTTTTTTTAAGTGCTGACAACTGATTAAAAGATACGCTAACTACGTATTTGAAGCCAGCGGTGGCGGGGTGCCCTTCGAGCCCCCCAGCCCGATCCTGCTCCCCGGGCACTGGCTCCCACTATCCCCAGCACCGTGGTCCCCGTGGCTGGGCACCTTCTCTCAAGCACTTGGAGTGCACGCTTTTTGCCCTAATTTTAGCTTATCGCAGAGAAGTGATCTCAGCCGCATCTGAGCACGAGAGGAAATTTAGACATTTTTTTTCTCATTTTTTTTTTTTTTTTTAAAATAAATTTTCCTTACCCGTGTTCAATCACTTATGGAAAATTCTGGTCAAAAGGGTGAAATTTCATTGCTGGGTGTTTAATCTCAAAACCACAGCTCCCAATACCCAGGACGCGCTGGTGATAATGCCTTCTTACAGCCTTTTTCCAGCACCGTGTAGGTGTGGGTAGGTGTGTGTGTAGGGGGGAGAAAGGGACGGGGCACAAATGGGATGGAGGGGTCCCTATTGCCCCTTTGTCTGCTTTTCTGGTTTATTTTTTAAATTAGAAAAGGGGAGAAAGTCTGGCCGCCTGCAAATTAGGTTAATCATTGCAGAAAGACCGGGCGCTGGCGCTCCATGTATGTATTTTCACACGTGTGCCGATGGCTGCGTGCGTACTTTGCAGCTGGCGCAGCGTAGCTGGAAAGTATGTGGGAGCATGTCTGCTTCCTCTGAGGCTGCTACAGGTGGGCAGAGGAGGGTGGGGGGCAGAGGAGGAGATGCTTGGGGGGAGGTACGACACCCACTTCCTTTGGCATCTGTTGTCGCGCGCTCGAACCCACTGCCTCCCCGACAGCCCAGCGGCTGCGGGTCGTGCCTGTGGTGCTTCGTCTTTGCTCTTACTGATTTGCTGTTGCAGGTTTATGACTAAGATTGTGGTTTAATATGCCCTTTTTAGGTATGCGAAGTGTTTAAAATTATCTAGTGTTGCATTTCTTCTTTTTTCTTTTTTTTTTTTCTTTTGTCATGACCTTTTCTACCTTTAAGTTTCCACAGCTTTTAGACGGCAAGAAGCATAACTTTATTTTAAAATAAAAAGTTTTCCCTGATTGTTACTTGTCAGCTATGAATATGCATTTTTTTACCTTTCAAAGATTGGTTTTTGAGATTAAATAATTTCATAGCCTTTAAGGTTTAAAAATCTAATACAAACTGTTGGTGAGCCTTAAACCCAAATAAAAAGAAAGCTTAAATACCTGGAATTTGCGAGGAGGCTCGCTCTGTTTAGATGAGATGCCTGTCTCCTGCAGCCATACCTCAGAAAATTTGGTGTTAATGTTTGCAAGTGCAGATTCGTTTCCTTGTAATTTTAAGTCTTTACTTGAGGGCCTGTAATTTTCCTTGACAGTTTGGGTGCTGCTTAACACCTTGGATATTGGTTGAGTGTATTGGATGTGTGCTCATATTCCCTTACATTTCAGATGAAATGCTATAGCCTAGCGAGCCTCGCTGCCGTTGGGCTAATGGCAAAGATAAAATTGCACGTGCTGGAGCTGGGAATAGAAGTTAGTGGACTTGTGCTTAGATGTACATCTGATTAATGTAACTCCCTTCTTTCTTAATAGATTGTGCAGTGGGGTAGAATTTACCCACTCCTCTTCTTATTGAAGAAAATGGTATTTTTCCCATGGGAGCTCCTGGAATATCTGGCATCAGCTCGCGGTTGACATGAGCTCCAAATGCTCTACTCGGGGGGAGCGCGAGTGAGTTGAGCTGTCAAATGTAGCTATTAGATACCAAGCAGAGGTGTAGAGCAGTCTTTCTGATGTTCGTGCCACCTTGTGTCTCGTTGTTAATTGAGACTGCAACAAAAGGACCCAACAGTAGTTCTAGGCTGTACATTTGGCACTTTTGAAAATGTTGATACACAGCTATTGTGGAAGTGTTAAGGCTTGATACGTGTTTTGGAAAGGTGTAACTGCAGGGAAATCTAATGCCCCACGAAGATGTAGCGAGATATGTGAATCATTAGCAAAGTCATACAGAATTAAATTGATTTAATTTGGGGAAACGTACTGAAAGTCTCATAGCACTTTAGTTCAAGTTAATCCCCTGCAGAAAGACTGCCTAGCTGTTGTTTCTTGTGTATTATCTGCTTTGGACTTGAGGCAGCTGGTCTTTGTACCCCTGCAGTCCGCTTGCCAAAGTCCTTGTGCAGGTTAGGTCCTCCTGGGCATCCCTCCTGGAGAGCTGCAGGAGCACCGGGAGCAGCTCAAGTAGAAGGTGCCTGTCCTTCTCCAGAAGACTGGCTGCCTTATTGGTGGTCCTGGGAGCTCCTGTGGACTTCACCCATCTCAGTGCTGGCAGGGTGATGGCCAGTCCCTGCACCAGCAGAGCCCTCGCACTTCTCAGGTGATGCAGTCGGTGGGAATGGCCCCTGAACCGCTTGGGAGGCAAAGACTGGCTACCCTGATTTAGGGGCTGTTTGCAAAAAGGAACAAGACGAGGGAGGTTGAGTTGAAATAGCTGTAAATGTTGTGTGCAGCTGCCAGGCTGGAATCGTTGGATTAGAAAACGAGAGAGAAGGTGGTGCAAAGCCAAGTAGCAGCTGAGAAAAAAATCAGAAATTACGCAAAGAGTAAAAAATGAGAAGACAGTCAAAGCCCTGTCCTCTGTCACATTGGAAAGGGGAACATATAATTAAAACTCCCATGTCAGAGTAGGTGATGCAGGAATTAAACCACATACCTGTTCCAAGTTACTGCTTTCTGTGCAACTTCACTTCAAAATTAACTCTACAAAAAAAAAAGAGCTGCTTGCTTACAGGAAACCAGTTTTTGAGTAGAAGATACAGTAAAAAGACAGGGTGGGGCATACATGTGCTTTATTGTATGAAAGCAAAAGGAGAGCTTTAAAACATTCAAGTCCACAAAACAACACAAGCGTTTAGTTCAGCACGCAGAACTTGCATGCTGGCCAGAGGCACGTGGCAAATACAATTCTGATTTTATTTTATTTTTTTAGAGGTCCTACTGGTAGACCTAAATGAAGCAGATCAAGATCTCACCGTGGCTGCAAGCTGTGGCAGAAAAATTAGCACCACACTTTCCAGTGGAAGCAGAACAAAAATGTAAAGCCTGCCAATTACATTGGAAACAGCTCTTAATTTCCCCTCTCCTCCTCCTCCCCCAAAGGATGAATGGCTTACTCTTCTGGATGGAACTTTGTGTAATG
This sequence comes from Tetrax tetrax, assembly GCA_009806455.1. Taxonomy (NCBI): domain Eukaryota; kingdom Metazoa; phylum Chordata; class Aves; order Otidiformes; family Otididae; genus Tetrax; species Tetrax tetrax. The sequence goes on from WHYT01013206.1 coordinate 14,532, forward strand.
ACTCATAGTTTTATATGGATTAGTGTGAATATGTAGGTGAGGGAGACGCTGGTATCTGAGAAACTATATATAGTGTCTAGGAGAAGTGTCCTGGAACGCAGAATAAATGAACGTTTGATCTATTTCTCTTGATGAATTAACGGAAACATAAATGCAGAATATCTTCCTCCCTTTACTCCCCTCCCAGTTGTGCTTGGCAGGTACAAAGGAGCCTTATGATGAGCAGGGGATGTGCCTGTATTGATAACTGAACTAGTCACTAAAACAAGGGTATCCCCTTTGCCTTGTCTGAAGTATGTGTGGATGGGGCTCCAGGAGCCAGAAGCGTGGCAGTGCAGACAGCAGCAGTGAGGGTGAATGGTTTCTGTGGTACCCTTTGCGAGGTGGTTATTGTTCTGCTAGGTTTCCAGTAGGGAAAGGCGGGTGCTCCATGCCTCCTTGGACAATGAAGCTGCTCTGTACCTTACTATGGTCAGCAGCCAGAGGTAAGAGCATCGTGCACCTTGCTCATCTGGTGGCACTTTAACATGCACTTGTGTTAGTGTGTCCCCATTGTACCTGCTGCTGTACAGGTACAGGGCAGCCACGTTTGCCCTGGGCTAAGCCAAAACCTCATGGGTCTGCAGTCAACTATAGCTGGTAACATAAGCTGGCTGAAAGTGTGGGTTCACATGGGGCTTCTCCAGTGGACTGAGTTTTCCATCTCGGGGCTCCTGTTTCACCCTCTCCTCTCTACACCCATTTACTAAGCATCCACCTGCACCAGAGTAGCTAGTAATAAAACCCATCTCAATGAACATTCAGTTTGGGGGGGGGAAGAAAGACAACTTTTTTTCTAATGATGTTTCAAACTCAGCCGTTTCACTGTGTTGCTCAGAAACAAGGCTACAGAAATTAAACTTGAAAAAGGTAAGGAGTCAGTCGGCTGTAGTAGAAATGGGATCAAGCAGATGGGGAAAGATAGAAATGCATTGAGCTGGCATTGCTGCAGATGCACGCAGTGGGGCCTGCATCCTTCAGTGTCATTTTCTCTTCCTAGTCTGCTGCAACATCGTTTGCTGCCTGGGGAAAATGATCTTCTACGTGGAGCGTCCATTAAGGGCAAAAGTGAGAGCAAGAACAGTTCTTAATGTCCTTTTATGACAGTCTTATGTTAAAATTAGGCCTTATGTAATGTCCAAAAATCTGACGTAGTTAGGTCCTCCTTTTAGCATTTAATTATAGGGACCTCATTTTCACATCTCAGACTCGCAGACATGTGTCATGCTAGCATAACAGTTTTTAAGAGGTAAGAAGACTGAAAATCCTGAGGTCAGTCCTGAGCTCCTGGCCCCTTCTTTCCCCCAGGAGCGTGTTGCTGGTCTTCTCTGGGAGGACCCTGGCTGTGGAGTCTCCTCACTTCACTGTAGGAAAAAACTTTGACTTTGTCTTCAAGCAAGACGCTACATGAGGCATTTTCTCAGGGTGCCGTGGTACCCTGGGAACTTTTTCTGGAGAAGAGGAAATGAATTTTCATTAAAAATGCACAACCAACGACAACAAAAAGAAGCAGCTGCTTCTCATATAACTTGAGGGGAGTCTGACAGTGTCTTCGGAAAATTAGACTTTTTTGGGCATGTGCAGTATCTCAGAACTCCCACCATCAGATGTCCAGGAGGTCTGACTTCCATTTTAAAACTACTACCTGACATTGAATAGAGTTGTATTGAAGTCTTATTGCCTAGAAACCCAAACATGGAGAAATCAAGAATTTATGTAGTTTGGTGTAATTTCTTGCAAAGAGATTAAAACTCCAGTGTTTGTCTTGGATCCCCAGTGCAAGGAGCGGGAGGGAGTGGTGAGAGTATTTTATGATTAATGAGCCTTTCTGCATATATTCCTGCCTCTTGGCGTTTTGTAATCTCAGTGACCTAGCTTTTTTGTTTCATTTTTTTCTTGTTGGCACTCTCAGTAGTAGTCTCCTGAGATGCAAGAATCCACCCTCAGCCAGCGGGTTGCTTTGTGGCTGTAAAGATGTGGGCTGGTTTACTGTCCTTGGACCCCACCGGTCAAATAGGTTAGGGTTTCTGTCCCATTCCTGCTGTCACTTCTTTTGTTCTCTGCTTTGGCACAAAACAATTCCTACAACACGTAAAGTCATCACCTTCGCTTGGAAAACAGGATCCAGTTAAAATGGGGAGCAGCATTAACACTGAAATTGCCAGCCTAACTGAGCGCACGTTAGTTTGGGTCCCGTAGGAGTCTAGCCACGGTACCTGCGGTTTGGCAGGAGTCAGGGTTGCAGCCCAGGCTGGCCCCTCTGCACAGCACACCGATGGTCCTGGCTGCTATGGAGACGTAGTGCACGCCAAAACAAGGGCCATAGGAAGAAGCACTCTTCAACCGCCTTTCTCTGTCCTCAAAAGAAGAGAAACCCAAGGTAGCCAGATGTGGTACCTGGCACTTAGACACGGAGGCAGCAAGGGGGGGAAAGTGCTCGTACGGACCAAGCAGCACAGTCTGTTACCACCAGAGATTTTTTTCATTATGGATCTGTGTGATTTTTATGAATAGAGAGGGGTTTGGCTTAGATGTGGGACCAATCCTTCATCTAAGACAGTGCAAAGAACATCTGATATTGAAAATAAGCAATTTATCCTTTGAGATGGGAGCTTTCTCAACTAGTGGCAGGCCATACATTGCACATCAATAGCTCTGCCTCCCCTGGGGTTTCTCTCCGCAGCTGCAGACCATGTGCCTGTGTGTGTGTGCGTGCTCACCGAGGAGATGGGGGGGGTGGTGTTTAACCAGCTGCAAGTCAGTGAATTGGTGCAGGGGAAATGATTTCCCTTGGGCAGAGGAACTCTGTTCTAGAACAGAGGCTTAGTTTGGCAGGCAGTTCAGGGGTAGTGGGAACCCGTGCCGCTGCGCTGAAGTGGCTCACCTGGGCTGGAGAAGGGGCTCCCAGTTTCCAGGTCCCACTGAAGGAGTCCTGTGTGCTTTACAACTGCTATACAGCTGTCCATGTTGTTTCCTCTGCCACTTTGACCAAGGTGTGGAAGGGCTGGACTGGGAACATGGGGATGGAGTGCTGGAGCATGAACAGTTTCTGTAGAGCAAGAGTAGGGAGATGGAGGACTACTGAACAATAATGGTGTGCTGCAAGTCAGGCAGCAGCTCTCCAGGGACTGGGGCATGAGTAGAACATGCTTTTGCTCTTTTGGCAGTAGGGCTTATGCTTCTTTTCCTGCCTCTCTTCTTACTTGGAGTGTAATCAGAAGTCATCTGATCCACTTGCCGGAGGCCCTTCTTGCTTTTTGCCCAGCTGAAGAGGCAACTGTAAAAGTTTCCCCATTCGTTCCTAGCTCTTCTTGGCTGTTGATGCCCAAGCAAGTTCAACCTATACCAGCCTGTTTTCCTCATATAGGGGCAGTCTATCTATGTCAGAAATATTTTTTTTGTCTTTCTCTAACTCTTGGGTACAACATATGTGTTTTCTACAGCTATGTGTGCCATTTAACTAATTGTACTTAAATGGAGGAAGTCAGCAAGTAGATGGAGAGGTTTAATTGCACTGAAGCCATTCAGGAAAAAGCAGCTGGATTTCTGTTTTGCATATGTCCTTATTCCACCTCACACCTGACTAGTTTGGGAAGTGCTGTGGTGAGCACCCAACAAGGTGAGTTCTGTCATGTGTATGAGTGGCTGGATGCTCATCACAGAGGCAGCAGAATGAAGCGTGCCTAAACGTCAGGGTCAGAGAAAGTGGCTCCGCTTCATTTTTATGGAAGAAGCCTTAGAGGTTTGCACGAGCCTGGTGAGTAACCTAAAAGAGTAAGGCTCACTTAAGCACCGTCCTAAGAGCTTGGTTTCCATCAGGGTGAGGGGAACAGAAAAGACGCAATGGCGTAGGTTTTCCTGTGATTGACCACTGCTCGTTTTCTTGTGCCTTGCCCTGAAGCGTCTGTAGCTCTGCTGCCTGAAGCTGATGGTGGGGTTAACCAAGAAGGCATTTTCTTGTGTACAGTATAAGCTGCTATCAGACGGTTACTGCGGAAAGTTGCCAGTTTCATCCTCTGAGTGGTACATTTGGAAGTCTTGTAAAAAAAAGTGTGTAAATGAAAAGTACCACAGTGTGGGGAACACTGAGCTTCCACAGAATGAAAATTAACAAAACTAAATGTAGTGTATTACCACCAGTGAAATAGATAAGGAGCTTGGCATTGATTGTCAAGGTCACAGATGCACCAATCGACATTGGGAATTGGACTAAATGACCTTTAAAGGTCCCTTCCAACCCAAACTACTCTATGATTCCATTGACAGGCTCAGATTTAGGACCCTATCTCCTCCAAATGGAGGAGGAGAGCTGTACTGAACACTAGCACTAAAGCTGCCATTCTCTCTGTATGGGACAGCAAAGACATTCAAGCTCTGATCCAGATAATGAAACAATTTTCAATGTGGTTTATTGGTGATTATTTTCCATGCCTGGGAAGGGTGTTGTTTAAAAATTGGTTGCTTGTAAATGTATAGTGAGGTCTTGGTGCTCTGGACAGTATTATACTGCTCTGAAAAATGTAGGGCTAAGCTGTTTCAGTATGTTTCCTCTTGGATCTTGAATATGAGGAATACCGTAGAGTGTAGGATGGTACATCAGATGCAGCCCTATTAGTCAAAAGAGGAGGATAATTGGACTAGCAGTGTTGACGTAAAAAAAAAAAATCACCGCTTCAGTGTAGTGCCTGTCATAGGTCAAGGGGACAGGTGGGTCATAACTTCGAAGTAAAGCATGAACATGGCCATTAGCTGTTGAGTCCAGCAAGGAGTATACTCTGTTTTGTTTGTCTTGTGTATATTGTACTTCTCATTTTTTACAAGAAAACAAATGTACCAAGTTTAATGTACTGGACCTTTTTCTTAGTAACATATCTTTCTGGGAAAACCTATACATAATAGCATTGTTTTAGTGGGCACAAATCTTTCCTTGGGCTACGAGCACATGTTTTGGACAGGACGTGTTTTGGGCACTGCGCATGGAATTTTATATAGTAATTGTCCTCTTTGTGGGTAAATTTTCTAGCGCTAAAATACTGAGCTACAACACTGTGCTTCATTGTTAGACTCACTGACCTTTGCCTTTAGTTGGAAAGGGGGCAGGAAATCTGTGTTTCCTAAAAGCTGCCTGAAGTCACAGAAGAAAGCAGTATCCCTTCTGCTAGCAGTGCATGAAATGACCTCTCATTGCAGACAGAAATAACTGTGGCCGCATGAAGGCTGTATGGAGGTTTGGCTGTGGAAAGTCAGTGATGATGGGAAGCAAATAAACAACAGGGATCTGGATGTTAATGTGAGTTGTGTCGGATACGTAAACTCACGTGGGTTGCAATAGTTCTGGTTATCAGGATCCGCAACCCATCTCTTACCAGCGCAAATGTGAGCAGATACGTATGCGCTGCTTCAGAGGCAAGATCCAGTTGCGGGCAAAGGAAAGATGATCTTACAGTGAAAGGAAATCAAAGTGGTTGCCTCTTCCCTGACTCTTGGAGTGTGTAAGAAAACAAAAAGCAATCCAGAATGGTGAAGACGAAACATTCAGCCTCTCTTGCCAGTTGGAGAACTGCTAATGATGTTTATAGTCTTGGAACAAAAGACAACAAAACAAGTTATTTAAGAAAAGAATCCATCATTCTGACAAAAATAGAGCTTTCAGCTATTTTTTTTTTTTTCTTTTTGTCTGAGCCTGTGTTACTCCAGCCAATCAATCCTGTTACTGAATAAAACTCTGGAAATCAACTTAACAAGATTAATGTCTGTAAATATTTGCAAAACCTATGTGTTATACAGTCTCTTTAAATGAGATTATGTCATGTTTATAATACTTACTCATATTTTGTACCCAGTCTGTTCTAAAATTGAATAGTTTTCATTAATTTTTCTTGCTTGTTTAATTTCATACTTAAACCAATAAGTTACAAATCCGCATGACTGCCCACTTATTGTTGCACTGAGTCACCGTGCATTGACTCGAATTGCCATAGGGTGTTAATACTTGGTATTGAAGCAAGTGTGTTTATCTGAAAGCTGGCTCAACAGTCTGTGGAATGCAGTGTTTACTATGTGAAGTTCAGCCTAGAATGATTGCTGTGAGGAGATGTCGTCTGTGATCATTAATAATGCCTAGAATTCATGTTCATCTTTTCAAAGGTGTTAGGGAAACTACCTGCTAAATGTGGGAAAACAAATGCGGGGAGAATAAGCATGAGGCTTTCAGCAAAGGGGTTTTGTGTCCATTTAATACAGTCCTCTTTAAAGATTCTTTTGAATTCCTTTTTTTGTTTGTTTTTATTTGTTTGTTGTGGGTTGGTTTTTTTTTTTTGTCCCAGTAGGTAGCTGGTTTTTGTCTATGCTCTGTCTTGAATGTCTAGTTTAACCAGAAGAGAATTTGAGATTATGCAAACTAATAATCAATTCCCTTCATAAACCAAAAGATTTAGGTTTTCCTGTCCAAGTTTATTTCCACAGTTTAGTTGAAGTGTTTAGTTCCAAACACTGAAGTGGAGGGTTTTCTTCTAGTGAAATTTCCCTCTGTGGCAGAAAGAACCCCAGCGAAACCGACATTTGCAGTGCAGTTTCACCTTTGTTTATTTTGCTCATGTGTTTGCAAGTAGTTAAAATGCTGAGAAATTTAGTGGCAGCATCACCTGCTGGAGGATGTTTTACAGAAGGAAAACAAACGATGGAGGAGGATTATGGCTGTTGTTTTACTGGTGCCTTCTGCTGAAGGACCATTCATTGGTCCTGAAAGAAGCGAGACATGCATGGCAAGCTCTTGGCATGCGGGTGGGAGCAGAGCACCCTTTCCCAAGTGGATTCCTTGCTTCAGCAGGTGAGGAGCTGCTCAGCTGCTTTTGTGGGGTGCATGAGAGGTAAAGCCTGAGAGCTTTCCTTCCTCAGGCAAGATGGGTGATTTCATGTAGGGCTTTGTCAGAACTGATACTCAGGTTTTAAGGGGAAAGCATAGTGTTCTAAACTGCAAAGGATCCACAGTTCGTGCTTTTGGGATTGCTAGCTAAGTGTCAGCAGCAGGCTGGATTTAATTTTTGATGGGAGAAGCATCTGTGCAGTATTGCAGACTGAGATAAAGCAAACTTTAGATTGGAAATCAAATGAGTTTGTCAGTCAGAATAATGGTATTGTAGAGCTACAGGTGAGGAGTCAGAATACCACTTCATTCTTTGCAAAAAACAGAGGGAAGATTTTTATGACGTACTGCTCTTTTGGACCAGTAGTATTTATTGCCACTGAGCACAGTTGCTCCTGACCAAAGTGATTTTCTTGGTTAGTTTCTTGTTACTGCAGTGACTTGGAATATCCCAAGGAGTCACTGTTATTCAGAGGCTGTGTCTGCCAGCTTAATACTTTGTGTTTCGGGTGGTATTTATTTGTGTGTCCATGTATCATCTTTATAAATAATGTTTGTTTGTTGTTTTTTTTTTTTTCAGCATATGTATTACCATAGTAACATAGGGAAAAGGACTGGGGGACATCAGAGTTATATATATGCTTTAATTCATATTCTCTTATTTTGTGATCTCTTCTTGATCTTTTGTTGTCTGTACAAAGAATGTTTTAGTAAACTGTATCAGTATTATAGGGAATGTAGAGGAATATGTATGTGTGCAAGAAACACGTTTGGTTTTTTCTTTTTCAACTACATTAGAATTATTTTTTTTTTAGATTTTTAAGTGCTTTGCATTATTCTTAACAGTGATAATACATGGAGCATACTGAGATATATTATACCCATATCATTTGTTCTTGGGCACCAGTATAACATACGTGGGTGTCAACTGCATATCGCTGTGGTTTTTAACCAATTTATGATAGTTTTGTTCTGATGCAAAGCTTAAGTATGCTAGAACCAGGATTGCCACCCACTTTAAATGTTGTTGTTAGCAGATAGCATTTATTTCAGTCACTTTAAAATCTTAACATTATGAAGTGGTTTTAAAAGGTTTCTGCCTTTTTAAAACAACTTTTATATTCCATCTCAATAATATCTGGCAGTGTTGGTACAGGAGATCATTCTCCTGTAACGTGTAATGCGGATGTGGAGTTCCGCTGTGTTAATTAATTAATTCCACTGAGGTCTTGGACCTCCTAGAAGAGTAGGGTCATCCCCGTTAAGCCTCCAAACAGGATACAACCGACCGAAGAGCAGCATGCCTTCAAAGCTTTCCTTGATCCTCTGGATGGGTTCCAGGGAGCCCATCACTTCTAGGAACACATGTGTCGGACCGTATGACCTTACGTAATAACCACGCATGTGAGAAGCCCAGAGGGCAGGTAATCCGTGGGATGTCCAGCAGTGATGCTGGCAGCGGGCCGGCGAGTTTCTGCGCCGGAAAGGTCTGGGTGAGGTGGGAGGGCTCTGCAGCTGGCTACCTTGTGGTTTCTGCAGATGACGTTCTCCAGCTTTTGTTTGTCCTCCTGCCTTCCTTGTATAGCAATTAGGCTGGGAGAATGGGAAGCCTGGCTCAGGTAGCCTATGCAAAGATTTCTGAAGGAAGCTCACAAGGCTGCATGGATTGCTCCTGTTGCCTCCAGTCAATTCTCTGGCTGAAATTAGCTTGAAGATTAGAGGAGAGGATACAGCCACAAGCGCGCACGCACAAGCTCACACAGCAGTGAACATACCAGATAAATCGCCCAGAGTAAATTTTTTTATGTCACATAAACAAATATATCATAAACAATCAGCACAAGCTTGTTAGCTTTATTTGGTAGGTTACCCAGTGTTGCCTAAGAGCGTAAGCTAAAATGCTTACCAATGCTGTGCTTGATCTTCAGGCCTCTACTGAAAGAAACAGGCTGAACTTCTTCCCCGCTTCTTCCATTTCTGTACGTGCAAAATGGAGGCTACCTGCCTTCCCGGGGCTTAGAGAGGATTAGTTGCTCCTTAGGGCTGGCTTTGGAGAGGAGAAGCCCTAAGCCGGGTTGGGTGACGTACGTCAGCCCCGATGGAGAGGGAGGAGCGCCAGCCAGTGAGGACAGGGTCAGGAGAACCCTTGCGTGGGTGAGCGGGGGTGGTGGGAACGCCACCAGTGGCCACGGGGAGACCAGAGCCACGTGAGGTGGCCGGCTCTTCTGGGATGCCTCAGCCTGCTCTAAAAGGAAGCAGAGCGAGACAGGCGGAGGCAAAATACCGAGAGCGTTTCAGTAAATGCGAGCACGGACCTGTTGGCTCTAATCAGCTTGAGAGAAATGAACTGCGTCTGGGACCTGCGTGTGCTGGGCAAGCTCCGCTTTGGGTGTGCACAGGGCCTTGCCTGCTCCCTGGGCGCGTGCTGTGGAGTGAGGGGTGCTGCCTGGGGGCTCCACCACTCCAGCTCGTTCCCACTTGGCCCAGACCTCCTCCAAAAAGCCTACCAGGAAAGGAAAACCTCACCACTTCACATGATCCAGCGCAAGTCTGGTGTTCACCTGGCAAATGATGTTCAGTGCCTACTTCCGAACAAATTCAAAACCTGGTTGAGGACAGGTTACCCACCCGTAGCAGAATCGGTGGTGCAGATTCTCACCTGCCTCATCTCGCTTAGCTGAGGGTGTTTCTTTCCTCATGGGCTCTGTGTCATTACCGTTCATCCTGGTTGCCTCTGCAGTGAGGGGACAGCCCCATGCCAACCCTCCCCATTCGTACCATCCCCATCGCTTGCCTAAAGATCCTGGTGGTGTCTCTGGCCTGGGCTTATCCCCCAACCCCTTCCCCTCCGCAGCCTCTGGGATTTAGCTCCACATAGTTGTGCTGCATAATGCCCAGTGCTGGATAACAGATAAAACAAGGTCTGAAATTGGGGTGCAGAGAGCTGCTGAACTGTGCAGACCAAGGAGATGCCCAGGCACATCCCTGCCTTCTGGGGGACTCCGCACCTGTTGGTTTCTCACATTACCTCAGATTTCTGTTTTGTTTTGTATTTTTCTTTTTTTTTGGTGTTCCTCATCCCTCCCAAGAAGACAAAAGGCTGTAATATTAAAAGATAATTTTGTAAGTCCAGGGAGAACATATTTTTCCATGTGCAAATTAAAGTAATATTCTGTAATAACTACTGTGTAGGAATTTATTTTCTGCAGGTAACAACTTTGTGGGCTTTATACAATAAAGTCATGGAGCTGTGCACATTGTGTGTAACCCCTGCAGTATTTCAGGGCTGTGATAGAAACAGCCTTTATCATGCAAGAATAGCAATTGCATTCCAGCATTTTTCAGGTTTCAAAGTGTGAACACCAAACGTAAGAACAACAGAACAAAAATATCTGAAATTCATCAGCCATTTTCATCAGAGTTTGCTAGGCCCTACATTGTAAGTGTGGTGGTACTTCACAGCCTGTGAGAATTCGGGTTAAAAAAATAAATTATTTCTCCTATGTTAAAATTTCAAGAGGATGAAAAGCAAAGGGAAAGGCTGTCTTGGCATCTGCATTTGCAATGGTGCGGATGAGTTCTTTGTCATCTTGAAGTTCTACATAAAGCTGAGACAGAAAACCCTGGCGCTTCATTATCATCAGACTTCTTGCCATCTCTTTCAGATGTGGTCAGCAAGCTCCTTGCTCTTCCCGTGTATCGTGAACATGGGGGTGATGCACAGGCACTTGCGCCCCGTCCCTCCCTGCCTGCGCTACCAGCGCTGCTGTTCTGCAAGCAGCTCTCCTCCGTGCGGCATTACCGGTCTCCTCTGTTTTGATGGTTGCATTTGAAATTATGTTGCTGATTATGCAAAGTATCTGCTTTTCATCACCACATCTTTTTGTGTGAATGCTGTGTTGAGTCTTCAGTATGGGTTTTTAA